>OVAN01005587.1:270-23192 GCA_900406275.1 Anastatica hierochuntica | reverse complement strand
ATTAGAGACGATTTTTTCAGTCTCTAATTTTATGTTTTCTTGTAGTGTTTATATCAATGAAAAACAACAAAAATAGGTAGTCTTAACTACCAAAAATTACTTGTGTTCGTGATTACAACTCTCTTAGCTTTAAAGATCGACCAAAAATAGCTTAAGAGCTATAATTTGCTCTCATATGTTTTGTTACATGTGTGTTTGGAAAAAGAAGAGACTAAATTACTTCACTGCAACTTGATTACCTCACGACCGAATAGAGTCAAAAACACCAGGAGAGTTTCCAGTGTAAGATCCACAAAAACTTGATTCAATCATTGTTTCTTCCTCACCAGAGCAACAAATCAAAGACTCCGAGCAATCCACTTTAGATCCAAAGCTAGCTACTGAAAGAAACTAAAGTGCAGGCTTGACAAGATGATTAAAGCAGAGGATAATACATGAAATAGGCAAGAAGTGTAAGAATATTTATATTCTTGTGTGATCTATGTGTCATACGGTTTAATTATAACGTTCAAGTTCATACGAAAGTTATGGCTTCTAACATTAAAGACGATACTGTGATGGATCAGTTTCGAATAAAGACGTTAGAATTTGGGTGTATTGATAACCCTCCTCCCTTACCTTATTTATGTATCTTTCCTATGATCATATATATGATTATATGTGTATATAGTAGTTAATAAAGAATATAACTACTTCAACAAAATACACATATATAATATATAGTGTGATGTTATTTTTGGAGAGTTGTGACTCTTGACATAATGACATCTCATCATAACTATAAAAGGTTTCATTTCTCATATGAGAATGATTAATAATCTCTCTTACACCACAATAAATGATTGATCAAAAGGATTAAGGAAAAGGCTTGGAAGGTTTCTTCTCCATCAAAAGAAACCATTAAAGTTTAAGGTCGAAGAGAGGAAGAAATAAATTGGTTAAGAGATCCATTGAAACATCATCAAAGCATGGATCAAGGTTAGTGTTTTTTCTTATTCTCTTAGAAATGTTTAGGATTGAATTAATCTAAATAAAGAACATGGTCTTAGGGTTGATTTCATAAATGAAATCATAAAAATATTTTAATAAGAAGAATCAATAGTGAAAGAGATAGCAAGATTGATTGAGTTGGGTCATTGACGGTAATTCTTTTTCTTCATTCGCGGGTTTTAAAGATTGATTCTTTTAAATCAGATTTAGAAATTCATATAAAATTCGAGTTATGTTCAGTGGCAACATAAGAGAATGACACAGGAACAATGGAAATATAGAGCTGTTGGGGAAGCGATGACCATAACTCATGTTCTAGACGAGGAAGATAAGCTCTGCTTGAGCCACTACAACCAATTGAAAATTTGAATAGAAAGTTGCCAATATGACGAAGACAAAGAACGTAAGGAGCTCCTGAAGATATAAAACATGCCAGCGAGATCAAACGGTTTATCTCTCATTCCCTCTTATGTTGCATATGAATATATAGCTTGACTAAATTCGTTTCATTCTTTAAAAGAAGATTTTGAATCCACGCCTATTGAATTGAGTTGCATAGAGAAATGTTTATGTCAGAATAATTCTCTCACTACAAGAAAACAGATAAATAGTGACCAAAATAATAGTCCTAAAATAGTCGCAAACGTTGATTTGCAACTATTTAGCGAGTAAATTTAATAGTCGTTAATATTTGGTCGCAAAAAAATATAGTCGCAAAACAATATGTGTTTTGCGACTATATTAAGACAATATTATTTAGTCGGTTATTTGCAACTAAGCTATGACCATCTTGTTTAGTCGTAAAACTGTGACTAAGTTCACACTTATTTTTACAGACGCAACTTCCCGACTAAATTGTGAGTATGTTTGGTAGTCATATATGTAAGACTATTTTATGATTAATTTATAGTTACAGATAAGCGACTATATAGTGACTATGTTTTGTTGTCATATATTTAAGACTATTTTTTTAATTAATTTATAGTCATAGATTAGCGACTATATTATGACTTTATATTAGAGGCAAAATTGCGTTGTTATATTCAGTCGCAAAATAGTCTCATTTTTGCAACTAGTTTTAAAATATATTTTAGTCACAGAATGAAAACTATTTTGTATCTTATATTTCTGTTTTTGATTGAGCATAATTAGATTCCTGTTTTGTTTTCGATTTTAAAAAACACAAAGTAGATAATCAAAAATTGCAATCCACAATAGTTAAATATATTATCAAATATATTTGTTCTATGGTTTACAAAAAGATTCAAACTAGACCTTTGTTCCAAGGTTTACAAAGTAGTCTAGACAATTATGTTACCAAAAAGATTAAACCATGTATAAAAAAGTTAGAAGGAGAAAGTTGCTGGGAATTTTGTTCATGAGTTGTTGTTGCTGTTGGTGTTGCTAGTGTTGTTGGTGTTGGTGTTGTCGAGGATCGTCTTGCCATAAAATCAACAAAATGGTTGGGGTCCTTTTCCTTCATATACTCCAGAAGCATCTCCACTGTTGTCTTCAAAACTCTAGCCACTTCATCGCAACGAGTGTTTTCTGCAGTTGTTCTGCGAGCATACGATTAGCAGCTTCTAGCTGAGACTTCATCTCTGCGAGAGATGAGGCAGAGAATCCTGCGGCCTCTTGTTCTTTCTCCTCGGCATGGACTTCAGCTAGACTTCCAAGGCCAAAGAGTCCTCCTCGTCCATCTGTTGTAGTACACTGTAGTAATTAGGCATAATAATTAAAGTCATCAAAACCATCATAGTATATTCACTAAAACAGAAGAGAAGAAGTTAAAAAAAATATGAAATCTTGATAACTTTGTAGTTACATGGCAAAAGAAAACACTAATGTATTAAGAATAATCAGATGTGAACAAACCAATATAAGCACAAGTAAAACAGAACATGATGAACTAAAACATGTGACCAAATCAATATAAGCACAAGCAACATAAAATACTTAACAACTTGATGAACTAAAACAGAACATGGATAAGGTTCAACAATAGATAGAAGAGTTTATACATGGAGGATGATCTCGTTTTGTTCTACAATGGAGAGGGTCCGAGGGGTTGATTGATCGGCTGGATCCAGATTGGCAGCAGTTAACTCTGCCTCTCTTTCTTGTAAGGTCTTCTTGTATGCTTCTGAAATGTTGATGGCTTTCTCGTCATCAACAAAAGTTCCATCTGCCTTTGTGTGGGCTCTCACAAAGACCTCACCAAAAGAGACAGGCCGCCTCAACTCCTCCTCCTATAAGAACAAAGACATATCATGAGTTAATGTAAAGAAAAGAAAAAAACCAGATGGCGAAACTACTACCAATTCTTCCTTGATTTGCGAGTAAGAAGCTTGGCAAGCGACATGTTTGTGTCTTCCAAGCCCACCATGCGTTGAATTTCGGCAGTTCGAATAAGTTTAGCTTCTATTATTTTATCGTGGAGTGCTCCAGTGCACTTGCATTTGCACCCAAAGTGTATCTTTTATCCAAAGAGGTTTTCCCCCTGATTGCTTAGCTTGGCTCACTATCCCTTTCATCTGCCTCTTCGCAACCTTTAGAAACTCTTCTTTAACAACAGCAGTGATACCTATATCCCAACTGTATGATCGCTGCAAAAAATCAAACTTCTGTCAAGTTATTATGACATGATAAAATAAACCAAAACTAAACATAAAAATTGGTTTATAGGAAAACAGAAAGTTACTAGGCTTTCCGCAAACGTTCACCAATATTGTTCTTGAACGTCAATCAGTGTGACCTTCCAACTGTAGTAAGGTCCATCAAACTTCCGTCGAAATATCCTAGCAATGGCCCGTGAGATTTTACCTTTGCCTCTACCACGAAACTTGTTTACAAATTTCAGAACAAAAGGTGCTTCAGAAGAAGATTAAAAGCCATCAACAGGTGAATGGCAAGAAAGAAACACTCAAAAGAAGACTTAAAGAAAAATATGTTAATAAACATTACATAAACAGAGCCAACATAAGTAATATACTTCATACATCGACCATCATCTACTCTTACTATGAATAACTTATAAGGTAATCTTATATACTATATACTATGATTAACTACAATACCAAACAGAGACAAAACATAGAACAGTGCCAAAATAGAGACTAACGATAGAACAATACCAAAATAACAGAGATAATACTAATTGATTAAGACAAAAAACAGAGACAGTATCAATTAATTAAGACAAAACAACAAAGAGAATGCCAAAACAGAGACAAAAACATCGAACAATTCCACCATCTAAGACAATAGCAAAACTACAGAGACAATCTTTTTAACAATGCCAATGATTTTCTTAGACAACACTAAAGCTCCGAC
The DNA here is from genome assembly GCA_900406275.1 of Anastatica hierochuntica. NCBI lineage: Eukaryota > Viridiplantae > Streptophyta > Magnoliopsida > Brassicales > Brassicaceae > Anastatica > Anastatica hierochuntica. Next base: position 18,869 of record OVAN01005587.1, on the reverse strand, counting down.
ATTTACCATATATTTCCAGGTTCTTTGCTTAGTCGAGGTAAGTTATGTCGACCCGGTAGAGCTAACAATGCCTCTAAGAGTTCATCTTTGTCCTCCGATTCTGACTCATCAGAAGGATTGACTTGATGTTGGATCGGATTGTTCACTGGATGCTCTTGAGTTAGGTGCTAGTTCGGTGGCAGTGGATGATGAAAGGTGTGGTTTTTTGGATGAGGTTGTGTCTGGTGCGGTAGTGGTGGCTGATGAAATGTGTGTTGTTGTGTGTGGTCTTGTGTCTGGTGTGGTTTGGGTGGTGGCTGATAGAAGTTGGGTTGTTGTTGATGGAGATTAGAAACTTGGCAAGAATGGTTTTCTGTGAGTGTATAGGCTGGATACTGGGTGGGAAGAGATGTGGTTCTTGTTCGGGAGATGGTTCCAGAGGTGGAAGATGAAGGGTTGGGGGAATGCGATGAGTGTTGAGAGGCATCGTTGACAGCATCGTTGACATGGGAAGTAGAAGCACCGGCGAGTTGTGTTGTGGAATCACCAAGGGAGGAATAGAAGCACCCGAGAGATAGGAAGATTTAAGTATGGCGGTAGATTTTCTGGTAACGACAGGAGATTCGAAGCCACCGTGGGATCTTCCTCCTCTTCCGGACCTACCACCGCGAGTCCGATTCGTTTTTTCCATCTCGATCTCACTTATTGCAAGGGAGTTCTTGTTTCGGAGCCACCATTACCTCACTCCAATTTCGAGCAATCTTAGAATTCTCGATTGCTAGAGAGAGAAAGAGGAAAGAGATTGAATTTGGGTAATTGTTTATGTTTCTCGAGGGTTTGTGAGACAAAACTGCTGAATTGAAAAATTTAGGTTTAGCAAAAGGGGAAAAACAAAACCGCCAAATAATTAAGGAAAATAAAACGTTTTAGTCGCAAAATAGTCTCAATGTGTGACTATTTTACGACTACATAAATTAAATACTATATTCCAATCCCATTATGCAACTTTTAATCTTCCAAATAATATATATGAAACAATATTTCATTACTTTTGTTATTGCTAACTAGTAAAAAACATGTATAAAAGTTTTCACAAGCAACATTTTTTGTGATTGAATTTTCTTGCAAAACCAATCAAAAAGTAAGAAAAAAAAAAACATACAATTACATAACATAATTATGAAAATATGTACTAAGAGAAAAAAATAAAAGACTTTAATTATCTAAAATGTAACTGAAAGAATTTTTTGTTGAAGTGGTCATGATATAGGTGAAAACAATTTATTTGACATGTATATTGGAATGTCATATACATAAAGGTCTATAATTAATAGAGACAGTTAGAAAACAATCTCAAAATAGTATCAAATTATCAGTGTAGTCGTCATCTAGTTGCAAATGTACTACTATATTGTGACTAAATGTTTTATAATAGTAAAGTAGTCGCGAAGTTGTTGCAAAGTTCAGACTACGTACTGACTATTTGGCTTAGTATCCGAGACCACAACCCCTAAACCCCAAATTTTAAGATAGTGTTAAATTAGTTGCAAATTTACAACTATATTGCGATTCAATAATTTATAATAGTAAAGTAGTCGCAAAATTGTTGCAAAGTTCAGACTACGTACAGACTATTTGGCTTAGTATCCGAGACCACAACCCCTAAACCCCAAATTTTAATATAGTGGGAAATTAGTTGCAAATGTATTACTATATTGCGATTCAATAATTTATAATAGTAAAGTAGTAGTAAAAGTGTTGCAAAATTTAGACTAAGTATAAACTATTTGGCTTAGGCTCTGAAACCACAACCCCTAAACCCCTAATTGTAACATAGTAGTAAATTAGTTGCAAATTTACTACTATGTTTCACGTAGTCTTTAAGTAGTCGGAAATTTAAGACTGACTTGAGACTATGTACAAAATCTGGCAAGATTAGGAAATATGTAACTGCAATGATTTGAACCCGTAATCATATGGACATGTGCATGACTCTATAACCAGTGTGCTAAGTGTCTTATTGGTTAACATGTTGCATATAAATTTATATGTAAAATAGTCACAAAGTAATATACTATATTTTAAACATGGACATAATAGAAATGATTAAACTATTAATTTTTTGAGTCATATGATTGCAAATTCTAAATATATTAATACAATTTAAATCTAAATTTATTATCCAAATTATTCGTCTTCATCATTTGAAGATGACAAGTTACAATGAAATTCATCTTCTGCATCAACATCTTCGATTTCGAAATCAATTTCTTCACTCCGATTATTAGAGTCTACTAAAGTGTCCACTACGATTTCTTCAATCGGACCCATCATTCCTTCATCCGTTGATTGTTGGAGTACAATCAGTTCAGTTTCGGTAAACTTTCCTTGCACAACATGTCTTGGATTTACTTTTATAACCGTGAGCCATAATTTCCTTGGTCATTTAATGTATGGATATGACAAATAACATGCTTGATCAGCTTGGGAAGCTGCACATTAGGTCATATATATTTTAACTAAAATTCCTAAATATTCATATTGATAATTAACTTAACGTGATATATACGAAAATGTACCTAAAATAAATGGCTTGAAATTTTGATATCTTCCTGATGAGAGCACATCGACGATGCCTTCTTCTCTCCTTCGAGTTCCTTTTCCAATTGTGGGGAAAAATCATTGGCAATAGAAAAGTGTTATTTTTAAATTCAAAAATCCTGGATACAGAAGTTCGATGATATCTTCCAATGTCCCATAAAAATCATCTTCGTCAGCTGCATATGATTAATTTTGTCCTGCACATATAAATCGTAGTTCATCGTTTTTTTCGTCTGTCCATGTGTTCGTGTATGAAACAAATATCCTCTTATAAAATACATAGGCCAGGACACTAGTTCATAAACCCAAGCAGGAAAATGTTCTTGATTTTTCATCGTATTCACCTACATGTACAATACAAGCAATCATAATTACTTCAAATAATGGGAAACAAGATATATTAAAAAGATGGGTTCATGAACATATTGACGGATCCATATGTGAAAATCTTCATCTTTTTTTGCCGTGACTTATATATGTATACATATGTATATATATATATATATATGTATACATATATATATATATATATATATGTATACATATGTATATATATATATGTATATATATATGTATATATCTTAACTTATATGATCTTAATAAATTAGAGCACCTTTCAAGTGGTCAAAAATAGTCATAGTACCGTAAAACATATGCATTTGCGCATTTATAACCTTTTTCGCTTAACCAAAATTCACTAATTTTACCACTTGGACGCCCTACTTGAGTGAATATATCAGGTACCGATATAGGATATACATGTACCTCACCTTCATCATATCGAGTTGATCTGCAAGGAATAATTTAGATTAGTATAATTGAATGAAAAATATAAAATCACCAAAAAATTCCTATACAATGGTATTACCTTCGTCTTCTAGCAGTAGAAAAGTGTGAAGCAAAGTAATGTTCAGAGAAATAAGATATTTCATCATTCATGTACGATTGAACTATTGATCCCGCTGGATATCTTTTGTTCTTTTCCTTCCCTTTAAGATGCTTAAAAAATCTTTCAAATGGATACATCCACCTATATTGGAAATGACCCTCCAGTTCCGCTTCATAAGGTAAGTGTATAGGTAGATACTCCATTACGTCAAAAAACGAAGGTGTGAAGATCTTTTCAAAATTACACAATACCATGAAAATGTTATCTTTCAAATTTCGCACACAAGCTGAGTCCAATTATCTGCTACATAAGTCACGGAAAAATGATCTTATCCCTACGATATAAATTTCTCAAATATATTATTTTCATGTTTATCAATAAATCGATAAAAATATAAAAGAGAACATATGATTACCTGATAATGCAAGGTGCACGTTTCGCGGCAAGAGTTTAGCAAAGAAAAACGGTAGCAATCGTCCCATAAATACATGACAGTCGTGACTTTTCATCACCGAGAATTTTCCACTGTTTATATCTGCACAACTGGCTAAATCTGCTGCATAACCGTCTAGAAGTTTAACCTCATTCTTAACCCACTCGAGTAAAGATTGTCTTACTTTCGCACTTAGTCGAAAGATTGGAAATGGAGCTCTTCCTCGATCATCTACGTGCAACTCTTTACGAGAACAAAATCTTGCGATGTCTAATCTTGATTTAACTATGTCTTTTGATTTGCCCTTAACATTCATAATAGTGTTGATAATGTTATCGAAAAAATTCTTCTCGATATGCATCACATGTAGGTTGTGTCGTAGCATTAGATCGGTCCATTATGGTAGCTCCCAAAATATGCTTTCTTTATGCCAGTTCTGCCAGCTCCCATATTCATCCTTCTTTGTTTCGTGACCATTTCCACTACACTCTGATGTTTTAGGTGGTTCAACGTGCCTTATACGCTCATATAAATATTCTTCGCCAGTTAAAGATGGAGGCGGATAGTCATTTAATGTGTGCTTCCGCTTCAAAAAGTTTGTTTTGTTCTTCCGTAATGGATGATTAGTAGGAAGTTGTAGCAGTCAAACCAACATGTTTTTCTACCAGCTGGCAATTGAAAAGCTTTTGTATCATCCATGCAAATTGGACACGCTAATCTTCCATGTATTGTCCATCCCGACAACATACCGTATGCTAGAAAATCGCTTATAGTCCATAGGAGAACACTTTTAGGTTAAAATTTTGACCTTGTGATACATCATATGCTTCGACTCCGGTAGACAACAATTCCTTCAACTCATCGATCAATGGTTGAAGGAAAACATCAAGACTAGCTCGTGGATGGTTTGGTCCTGAATTTAAAATTATCAGAAACAAATACTCCTTGCTTATGCACATATCTGAAGGTAAATTGTATGGAGTCATGATCACATGCCACAACGAGTGATTTTTTGACATACCAAATGGATGAAAACCATCAGTACATAATCCAAGATAAACGTTTCGCGTTTCTTGTGCAAAAGATGGATGCAACTATTGAAAATTCTTCCATTCTGCCTCATCAGATGGATGACACATAACTCCATCTTCTGAATCATGCTCAGCATGCCATCTCATCGTTGTTGCGGTCTTCTCAGATTGATACATTCTCTTATGTATATCAATAATAGGTAAATACCACATACGACTTACTGGTATTCTTGTCTGCCCCTCACTTGACTTGTACCTTGGTTTTCCACAGAACTTACAATGCTTCAAATTGTCATCTCCTTTCTAGAAGAACATACAATTATCTACACATACATGAAATGTATGGAATGGCAACCCCATCTTTCGCATCAAACTTTCTGTTTCGTAGTATGAACGTGTCGCTTGATTTCCTTCCGGTAAGTACTCTGAAAGGACTTCTGACAATGAGTCCATACAACTTTCAGAGAGATTGTGATCCGCTTAAATATTCATACATCGAGCAGCCAACGACAACTGTGATTGTCCTTCATGACATCCATCATAAAGTTGAGTGTTCGCAGCATCTAACATGTCGTAGAATTGTTTTGCCTCATGGGTGGGTTCTTCATGAACATGATGACCACTTTCATGTTCATGATTATAATCATCACCAAAAGTTGTGGGTCCTCGAAATGCATCATTTACCATATGTTCATAAGTATTCCCTCCACCAATATCTATTGGTGGATTCTCACTAGTATAGTCTACATTACTATAACTAGTACCACCAACCATATTATAATCTTCGTCATGCTCATATCAAACATAATAGTCTGACAGAAAACATCTACTATACAAATGCCTCATAATAATATTTCCCGACAACAATTTAGAATTTTGACATTTTAAACAAGGGCAATAGAACCTACCTCCACTGCTTTGGGCGATTGATTGGCTGTTTGTGAAATTCATGAATTGCTCCACAACTGCCATGAAGTCGTTCGAGATATTGTTGGTGTATGGATCAATCCTATTATACATCCACACTCTAGAATTCCAATTAAAAGATTTGGATGTGGAGAATGGATGATTTGTGTGTCAAATGATGTGGAGGTGAGCGTTCTTTTATAGGCAAAATTTTTACCACTAATTTGTGACTAATAAATACAGTCGCTCATTTGCGACAATTTGAAGACTTATTTGTGACTATTTTGCGACTAATATTTAACGTCGCAAATGATAGCTTCACCAACTTTACACCACCTTTAATGCGATATTTTCTACGTTTATAACCGTTTTCTAAGACTATTTTGCAACTATTTTACCATTAACACAAGTAGTCACCAAATAGTCGTAAACTTGTGACTAGTTTGCGACTAACATATCTTTATCATTAAAATGTCTCTAAACGGTCGTTATTTTACTACTGAATTGCGACTACATTTAGTAGTCACAAAATAGTCGTACATTTAAAACTAACTTGCGACTAACATGGTGTCGTCGTTATAAAGTCATTATACAGTCATTATTTTACTACTGAATTGCGACTATTTACCGTTGTCGTATATTTGCGACTATTTACCAACTGTTTTATCTGTAGTCGGTAAATTGTCACATATTAGTCGCAGATAAGTTGCAATGTTTTGTGACTATTTTTGGAGTCGCAAAATTTTGTCACAGTTTACATGGTTTCTTTTAGTGTCTACTTATTAGCTCCACCAAAGAGTTCCAATAAACTAAATCTTCTTGGATGTTTCTTTTACATTTTTTCTAAAGGGGTATCGAGATTTTGAAATTATATTTATATTTGTTGCGTTGATTATGAGATTTAGAGAAATGGGAAAGATTATATTGTATTTCATATAAGTTATGTTTGTTTGTTTGCTCGTTCCTGAGAAAAATGCAGGTCAAATTTTAGAAAGATAACGATTTCTTGACGTGTTAATTAAGCTTTTTTAGTTTTTCCAAGAAGAGACATTTCTACTCTTTAGCTTCCATTGTGTTAAATACTTAGATTATTGTTCCTTTTTAACCCTGTTATTTGTGTGCCGTGAAGAGAAATCAAAGGAAAAGCCAAGAATTGCTTAGAAAGGAAGAGAAAAAGATCGAGGACGTGGAGTCATTTATCCACGAGCAAGAGTACATGTTGATCTGACATGGATTTCCCCAGTGAGATTTTCATTTTCTCTGTTAGCTCATGAACTTTGTTAAAAAGATATGGGAGAAAGTTATTTACTTTTTTGTTATGCTAGATTACTTTGAAAGTCCGGTGAAACAATCGAGTTAGTATAAGAAGAGGTTTACCAACTTTACAAGTATATTTCTCTAGTTTGAGCTTCTTATTTCCATTTGCTTCATTACCTTAATTCAATCTTTATGTGACGCATTAATTGTATTATAATGCCCACCCCATTAGGCTCAAAAGTAAAAAAATATTAAAACCTAAAGCTAAAAAGGCGTGTGTTTTGTCGTCGAAGAGAAGAAGCAGAAGAAAGAAAAGAAAAGCAGCGCAGCCGCGAGAAGAGAGAGAGGAGAGAGAGAGAGAGAGGAGAGAGATGGGTCGCCGGCGTGAGAGAAAGGAGGAGAGAGGAAGAGGTCATGCAAGAGAGAAGATGGTGGCGGAGGAGATGACATTGACCGGAGATGGTGGTGAGCTAGTGGAGGCCGAGAGTGGAGAGATCGAGAGAGGAGTTCGTGTGCTTGAGCATCGGAAATGGAGATGGGAAGCACGACCATGGTGGAAGGGGGGAGAGAGTGGCGTTGTGGGAAAGCCCGACGGAGCGGTGGTGGTGTTGGAACGAGAAGAACCGAGGAGAAAACCGGAACCATGATGGAGAAAGGAGGAGACGTAGTGATGGCGGAGAAGTGATCGCGGAGGGAGTCGAAGCCACGGTGGAGGAGTTTATGGCGGCGGTGATGTGGTTGTTCGGAGAGAGCTCTCGGGAGTGGTGATGGCCGATGAAGGTGTGACCGAGAGGGAGGAAGAAGTTGAGCGGAAAGTGATCGGAGTTGGAGCCGGTGGCGCAGAGGCGTCGGAGTCAACGGTGGCGACGGTCGAGGCAGAGATCGGAGCCGGGAGCGGAGAATCGAGAGTGATGGCGCCAGAAACCCTAGGAGAAAGAGATAACTTGTGGTGCAAGCAAGTAATGGTAGAGGAAGTTAGGGTTTTGGGTGTCTTGGAGGAGAAGCAACCCGTGGGACCCACCTCCGAGATTAACCCGAAAAAAACTAGAGAAGTAAACCGGATCAAGGAGATAACCGGGGACTTGGATCAGACAGGAAGAACAAAACCGAAGTAGGAGGTGACTTGTCCAATAAGAAAGAAGGAGAAGATGGATCGCAAGGGAAAAGGGAAGCCGGAGACAGAGATTCCGCGAAATGGTCTAGAGACGAGAAAGAAGCCAGAGACGAAGAAATGAGGAGAGCGAAGAAGACAATGGTGGAGTTGGACGCATGGCGAGAGATTGTTCCCAAGGAGGCGAAGGGAATGATTTGTGGTGTTGAGGCCATTGATGAAAACATAACCACTCGTATCAGAAAGGAAATCCCGGTAGAGATGATTCAACCCGGTGGTCCGGAGGAAGCTTGGGAGTCACAGCAGCAGAGTGTCAGTTTAGAGGTGTCGAACCCGGAAGGTTCCGAGGCACGCCTGCGAGAGCTGCAACCTTCGGTAAGGAATTTCTCGTTTTATTCTTGGCTTTCCTTTTTGAGAATTTTCCAGTTATAGCAAGTTACTATTTTTGGAAAGTTTCTATTTTGGAAAGTTTCTTCTTAGGGTAGGTTTCCTCTTTAGGAAAGTTCCCATTTATTGCAGGTTTCCATAAGTGGAAAATTTCTATTTTAGGTAGGGTTCCGGAAAAAGCTAACCGGTTTCTGTTTCAGGGTCTATTCGCGAGAGAATGATCTTCTGGGAAGGAAGTAGGAGGATCTGCTTGGGGTAATCAAGGTGGAGGTTTTGGTTCAGGTGAGAAGGAGGTTCGCGAAAGATCGGGCCGGGGAAAACAAAACATTTATGAGGATCCCAGCGCAGTTCTAGGGACAAAGGTGGAGACTGCAACCATGGAAGCTACCAGACGGTCATGCCAAGGTGAGGAGTTCTCGTCCCCGTTTTATGCGTTGCTTGTTTAATTTCGTTAGACTAGGATTAGAGTATCAATCGGTATCGAGCTATTAGTCTCGGCATGAATATGTAATATGTATTATGTATTGCTATGACATGAGGTCTTATACGCCTAAGTGGAATTGTTTGTTGGGTCGCTAAGTCGAGCCTAGGCTAGAACTTGTACTGTGAGAATATAGGTCTGTTAATTGAAGGAAATAGGTCTAATTTGACATTGCTTGAGAGTTACACGAAATGTCTCTAGGAGTAGAAAAAATGGATAATCCTACGGTGGATGCGGAATCTACTGTAGGATTGTGTAAGTGTGTGGACTGTCCTTTCCCTGACGCATGGAGGAGGTTTGCCTGTGGGCATGTTGTGTATCCATCAGCAGCGCTGAGTAAGCTAGGGGCTGATGGGGACACCGGGTCCCCTGACCAGATGAGCTGGAAGAGCAAGAGACTAGGTTGGGGAGTGCTACCGGATGAGCTACATAAGCAAAAGGCTGGGCACAGTGAAAGAATTTCCTTGGTCCCGACAAACCGATTTTGAGGAAGTGAAAGAATGTCGGCCACTGTAGAGGAGCCCGCGTTAGTTAAGGGTTGAGCCAGAAGTCTGAGATCATGTGACTTACGAGTCGGTGAGATTATATGAGGTAGGATGCGCTGGGGAAGGGGACAGCTGAAGGGCACATGTTTGCTAGTGGTTAGGAAACAAAATTTCTCAAAGAGTTTAAGGAAGTGTCTAGTAGGTTACGACTTGTTTCGAAGGTTTTCTCATGGTAGTTGCTTGTGCGGCTCTCTAGGTGTCTTTCGTGTTCCTTAGGAATTGTAGTCTAGTTATAGCCTTCCGAGATTAAGCGGGTAGCGAGTGAGGCAGAGTCGGGTTCGTCTTCAATGAGTGGCTTGTTTGAAAAGTTACTCACCTCTCTCTTTTCCTCTTTTCCTTTTTGGTGTTTCTGCAGGTTGCAGTTAGAAGCGAAATTTTTAACCGGTTGGTGAAGTTTGCTCCAATTTTGGCGGTACCATTTGGAGCATTCCAGTTCCCTCGGGATAGGGATGTGGCAAGTGGTATCAGAGCCTAGGTTAAAGGTCGCTCCGGTTCTGACCCGGAGGGTCGTTGATTTTCGAAAGACAAAAATATTTCTAAAAATTTTATTTAGTTTTCTGAGGATCCTCAAAAAATAAAAGAATTTCAAAATCACCAACTGGACGTTAGTGTAACTTCTACTGCAGGAGTGTTCTTTTGAGTACCAAGGCGTCAGAGCATCGACTGCAAGAGTTTCGATACCCGGCTACCTCATCAACCAAAAGACATTTTTCCAGTGCCATTGATCATCGAGAATTTTGCCGCCGTATCCAGAGCCTGCAAGGGAGCACCGAAGACAAGATTTAGATCTGGGTGCGAGGGGTAGAATGAAGTTCCAGCAAAAGGATTATGTGTCGGGTTTTATTTAATTGCGTGTGCTTGCGAGTCTAGGTTCTTAGGTTTCTGAGTCTTAGTGTTTTTCTGGGAGGGAAGTCCTCATTACGTGTCAGTTTCTTCCTTGTAGCCCATCTTTCAAGCTCCAAAGTTTAAGTTAGAATTGGCAGAACTCACATGCTAGTACATTCGATTGAGACTCATATACTGATGTGACTACAATATCTCAGGAGGGTTGTAGCATCTCTCTAGCCACGAACTATGTGCACGAGGACCAGTGGTAGTTATCGCGGCAACTACCAGAGCTACCGGAATGTCTGAAATTTGAGAGCGCACTCATTCCAAAATCTAGGGAGCTTCGGCATCAGTTGGGGAGATCAAGGGACAAATTCTCTCCAGAGCAGGGACGGTAGAAAGAGGATAACTCTGGTACATAAGGATATGTACACTCATCGTCTCCGGAATGAAGACACTTCCGGGTAGGGTCAAAAAATAAGTGGGAGAGGGTTGAGACCCAGAGACGAGGATGGTCAAAGGAAGAGCAAACCTACGGGATGGTACACTCGACCAGACTCGTGTACAGAAATTTCCGTCTCCAGGGTTCCGGGTATTACATTAACTGCCAGAATTCAGGACGAATTCTCTGTAAGGAGGGGAGAATTGTAACGTCCAGTCCATTAGGCCCAAAAGAAAAAAATATTAAAAACTATAGCTAAAAAGGTGTGTGTGTTTTGTCGTCAAAGAGAAGAAGAAGAAGAAAGAAAAGAAAAGCGGCGCAGCCGAGAGGAGAGAGAGAGAGGAGAGAGATGGGTCACCGGTGTGAGAGAAGGGAGGAGAGAGGAAGAGGTCGTGCGAGAGAGAAGATGGTGGCGGAGGAGGTGACGTCAACTGGAGATGGTGGTGAGGTAGTGGAGGCTAAGAGTTAAGAGACTGAGAGAGGAGTTCGTGTGGTAGAGCATCGGAAATGGAGATGGGAAGCACGACCATGGTGGAAGGAGGGGAATGCTCGACGGAGCGGTGGTGGTGTTGGAACGAGAAGAACGAGGAGAAAAGTGGAACCGTGACGGAGAAAGGAGGAGACGTAGTGATCGCGGAGGTAGTCATAGCCGCGGTGGAGGAGTTGCTGGCGGTGGTGATGCGGTTGTTCGGAGAGAGCTCTTGGAAGTGGTGATGGTGGACGAAGGTGTGACCGAGAGGGAGGAAGAAGTTGAGCAGAAAGTGATCAGAGATAGAGGTGGTGGCGCGGAGACATCAGAGTCGGCGCTGTTGACGTTCGAGGCGGAGATCAGAGCCAGGAGCGGAGAACCAAGAGTGTTGGCGCTGGAACCCCTAGGAGAAATAGATAACTTGCGTCGAAAACAATTGATGGTTGAGGAAGTTTAGGTTTCGGGTGTCTTGGAGGAGAAGCAACCCGTGGGACCCACATCCGAGATTACCCCGGAGAAAATCGGAGAAGTAAATCGAAAAAAGGAGATAACCGGGGACTTGGATCAGACCGGAAGGGAAAAACCGGAAGTAGGAGGTGACTTGACCAGCAAGAAAGAAGGAGAAGATGGATTGCAAGGGAAAAGGGAAGCCGGAGACAGAGATTCCGAGAAACGGTCCAGAGACGAGAAAGAAGACGGAGAGGAAGAAATGAGGAGAGCGAAGAAGACAATGGTGGAGCTGGACACATGGCGAGAGATTGTTCCCAAGGAGGCGGAGGGAATGATCTGCGGTGTTGAGGCCATTGGTGAAACCGGAACCTCTCGTACTGGAAAGGAAATCCTGGTAGAGACGGTTCAACCCGGTGATCCGGAGGAAGCCCGAGAGTCGCAACATCAGAGTGTCGGTTCGGTGGTGCCGGACCCAAAAGGTTCTGAGGCACGTCTGCGAGAGCTGCAACCTTCGGTAAGGAATTTACCGTTTTACCATTGGCTTTCCTTTTTGGGAATTTTCCAGTTATAGCAGGTTTCTATTTTTGGAAAGTTTCTATTTTAGGAAAGTTTCTTCTTAGGGTATGTTTCCTTTTAACGAAAGTTCCCATTTATGGTAGGTTTCCATAAATGGAAAATTTCTATTTTAGGTAGGGTTCCGGAAAAGGCTAACTAGTTCCTGTTTCAGGGTCTGCTTGCGGGAGAAGGATCTTCTGGGAAGGAAGTAGGAGGATCTGCTTGGGGTAATCAAGGTGGAAGTTTTGGTTTAGGTGAGAAGGAGGTTGGCGAAGGATCGAGTCGGGGAAAACAAAACATTTTTGAGGATTCCAGCGAAGTTCTAGGGACGGAGGTGGAGACTGTCAACCATGGAAACTACCAGACGATCAGGCCAAGTGGAGGAGTTCTCGTCCTCGTTTTATGTGTTTCTTGTTTAATTTCGTTAGACTAGGATTAGAGTATCGGCCGATGTCGAGCTATAAGTCTCGGCACGAATATGTACTATGTATTATGTATTGCTATGACATAAGGTCTTATACGCCTAAGTGCGATTCTTTGTTGGGTTGCTAAGTCGAGCCTATGCTAGAACATGTACTGTGAGAATATAGGTGTGTTAATTCAAAGAAATATGTCTAATTTGGCATTGCTTGAGAGTTACACGAAATGACTCTAGGAGTAGAAAAAGTGGATAGTCTTACAATGGGTATGAAATCTACTGTAGGATCGTGTAAGCGTGTGAATTGTCCTCTCCCCGATGCATGGAGGAGGTTTGCCTGTGGGCAAGTTGTGTATCCATCAACAGCGCTCAGTTAGCTAGGGGTTGATGGGGACACCGGATCCCCTGACCAGATGAGCTGGAAGAGCAAGAGACTAGGTTGGGGAGTTCTACCGGATGAGCTATGTAAGCAAAAGGTTGGGCACAGTGAAAGAAATTCCTTGGTCCCGACAAACTGGTTTTAAGGAAGTGAAAGAATGCGGGTCACTATAGACGAGCCCGAGTTAGTTGAGGGTTAAGTCAGAAGTCTGAGATCACTTGACTTACGAGTCGGTGAGATCAGATGAGGTAGGATGCGTTGGGGAAGGGGGTAGCCGAAGGGCCCATGTTTGCTAGTGGTTAGGAATAGTGTTTTCTCAAAGAGTTTAAGGAAGTGCCTAGTAGGTTAGGACTTGTTTCGAAGGTTTTGTCATGGTAGTTTCTTGTGCGGCACTCTAGGTGTCTTTCGTATTCCTTAGGGGTTGTGGTCTAGTTCTAGTTTTTTGGGGTTAAGCAGGTAGCGACTGAGGCGGATTCGGGTCCGTCCTCACTAAGTGGCTTGTTTGAAAAGTCACTCACCTATCTCTTTTCCTCTTTTCCTTTTTGGTGTTTCTGCAGGTTGCAGTTAGAAGCGAAATTTTTGACCGGTTGGTGAAGTTTGCTCCGTGGCGGTACCATTTGGAGCATTCCGGTTCCATCGAGATAGGGATGTTACACGTACTTTGAACGAGAACGAGAAGTGAAATTGCAATTGAAGAGTGATAAAGCAAAAGAATAATGGATTCTTCAAACGATTCTTAAGAAACAAACTTGATTCTCATGTTCATGAAACGCAAAAATCAATACTCACCAAGCAAGATCCTACAAGAAGAATATGAATCTCAACAATGGCGAGCAAGATACAAAGTTCAGAGTTTAAAGAGAAGAAGAAAATTGAGAATTACAAATGATTTTTCATGAATTGATCTCTTCTTCGATCTCTATTTTTATTATGTTTTGCGTAACAAACTCTTAATAGCTTCAACCTCTCATTTTAAGCCACGTGTCTCTCTTCTCCAACTAACTCCAACGGATCCAACGACTTCCGCTTCTCTTCCTTAGCCACGTGTTTTATTTAAACTCGATACCACTAACAACTTCTTCACTCTTCCTCCAATCCACTAATGCCAGTTGTCCATCACATTATTCTACAACAAATCACCCCCTTTTAGAAAACCTTGTCCTCAAGGTTGTGTATCAAACAATGGATACTTATGTTGCAAATCAAACAAGAATTCCCAAGTGGCCTCTTCCACAGGCAATGTCAACCATTTAACCAAAACCTTAGTAACTGCTCTTCCTTTTCTATTCACCATCTTCCTTTCCAAAATATTCTCTGGTTCCTTCAGAAAAACATCCTCTAGTATCGATGGTAATTGAGTAGAAATGGTGACATTACCAATACGTTTTTTAAGCTGAGAGACATGAAAGACCGGATGTATATTGAACTCCACAGGTAATGCCAACTTGTAAGCAACTTTTCCATGCTTATCGATCACTTTATATGGTCCATAGTACTTAGGAGCCAGCTTTTGATTTTCTCTTGAAACCATTGAGTGTTTCCTATATGGTCGGAGCTTTATATATACATAATCCCTCAATTCAAAGCTTCTTTTACTCCTATGTTTATCTGCATAAGCTTTCATTCGATGTTAAGCTCTAGAGATATGAAACTTGGGCAATAAGATAATCTCCTCTCTGCTTTGCATTGATCTATCAACCATATCCACCTTTGATTCCCCCGATGAATATGGCAAATGTAAAGGTGGAGGCTGGCCATATACAGCTACATAAGGAGTCATCTGAATAGTTGAATGATAAGAAGTATTATACCATAATTCAGCTAAAAGCAACCACTTGGACCGTAAGTGTGGTCGATCACTACACATGTATCTCAGATAAGTTTCCAGACCTCTATTCACCACTTCTGTTTGGCCATCTGTTTGAGGATGGTAAGCTAATGAATAGTTCAATGTAACTTGAGATTCCAATAATTCTTTCCGGAATTCACTCAAGAAGATTACATCTCGATCACAGACTATAGTCTTTGGAAATCCATGGAGTTTATAGACATTGTCCAAAAACATTTGAACTACTGTGGCTGCTGAATAGGGATGAGACATGGCCATGAAATGACCAGCCTTAGACAACCTATCCACAACTACAAAGATGACAGATTTGCCAAATGATGGAGGAAGTCCATCAATGAAATCCATTGACAAATCTGACCAAATTGTATCTGGAATGGGTGGAGGTTCCAATAGACCAGGAGAAGAAGAGTGATCATACTTACTTTGCTAGCAGACATCACATCTCCTTATGAATCCTTGGATGTCTTTGGCCATTCCCTTCCAAAAGAATTAGCTTTTAACTTTCTGTGTAGTAGCATCTCTACCAGAATGACCTTCACTACCAGAACAATGCATCCATCTTAAGATCATATTCTTTATTGTAGAGTCTGTAGGAACCACTATCTTACTTTTTCTCCTTAAAACAACATTTATCCCGGAATAATGTTTCCTTGCCTCCTGGTTCTGCTGCAACTCTTCAATGATATTCTTTGTTTGGATATCTGCTTCATATCCCTCTTTAATCTTCTGCATTAAGTCACATTCCAAAACATACTTGGCCATGTGAAGTATTTCGCTTCCTTCTACACGAGACACAACATCAGCTACTACATTCTCTTTTTCTTTTCTGTATTGAATCTCATAATCAAATTCTAGGAGTTTAGGTAACCAATCTTGTTGTATGGGAGTGTTTAACCTTTGCTCCAAGAAATATTTAAGGCTCCTTTGATCCGTTTTGTTAATGAAGTGTTGTACCGAGAGGTAGTGTCTCCATTTTTGAACAGCAAACACCACTGCCAGAAGTTCTTTTTCATAGATGGATAAATGCAGTTGCTTTCCCTTTAACTGTCTACTAATGTAAGCTAAAGGGTGATTATCTTGCATTAGAGCAACTCTTATTCCATATCCACAAGCATCAGTCTCCACCACAAAAAGTCTGCCAAACTTTGGTAAAGTCTTCAGACCATTTGAATGAATCTTTCTTGGTTAATTGATTAAGGGGTCCAGCAATAAGACCAAAACATTTCACAAAACGTCTGTAATAACCAACCAACCCCAAAAAACTCTTCAACTACTTCAGATTAATAGGTCTTGGCCATTCTTTGATGGCTTTGATTTTCTGTGGATCTGTAGAAACTCCCTCTGCTTGTATGAAATGTCCCAAATGTTCCACTTTCTTTGTAGCAAATTCACATTTGCTCTCCTTAGCACACATGCTATTAGCTTGCATCATCTGAAACACCTACTTTAAATGTTGAATGTGTTTCTCCATTGAAGCATTGTATATTATTATATCATCAAAGAATATCTAAACGAACTTTCTCAAGTACTCCTTGAATATAGCATTCATTAAACTTTGGAAGGTAGCAGGGGCATTGGTTAACCCAAATGGCATCACCAAGTATTCATAATGCCCATTGTGAGTTTTGAAGGAAGTCTTGTGCACATCTTTAGGATCCATTCTCACTTGATGGTATCCTGCTCTTAAGTCAAATTTGGAACAGATTTGAGATCCTCCCAATTCATCCATCAAGTCTTCTATCATAGGAATTGGAAAGCTATCATTGACTGTTTGATTATTCAACCTCTGAAGTCCACACATAACCTCCATGATCCATCCTTCTTTTTCACCAAACCCACTAGAGAAGAGTAAGGACTGTGATGCAACACAGAGTGAGCATGGAGCTGGAATGGATTTGAGCTCAAGTGATGAAGAATTAGAAGATGGAGAAGAGACGACTTCAGTTCAAGAACAGGATTCCATCATTTCGCCTAAGGGTCCAGTTACTCGATCTCAGACCAAAAAGTTACAGAATCAAATTTCTGCATTGGTTCTGACTAAACCAATTTCGAAATCAGATCTGGAGCTAAACCAAGGATCGAGCAAGGGTTTTAATTTTTCGGTTTTTAAGTTGGGTTTTTAGGCTCAGATTTTAATTTAAATTCTGGTCTGCTTTGGGTTTGGTTTAAGAAACAATTTAAGGGGTTTAATTTTAATTAAATTGGGTTTAGTTTTTTGGTTTAATAGTTGGCGACATTTGGTTAATTTTAGGGGGAGTTGTCGCCAACTCTAAGGGTTTTTTCTGTTTAACTTTACTTGCAGACTTTGAGAGAATTTATTCATCGTTTTATCAAAATTATTTTTTTTCACAAAGTTGTGAATCCTTTGTTCAGGTCGACCAAACTTTTGGCTTACAGTGTCCATTCTCTAACAAGCATCTTGTCTTTATGATCATAAAAGGAGTTCATTCACCTGATCTAAAGACTTCTGTCTCTTATAAAACCATCGAAACTCCCTCCATCTTTTCGCATAAACCATAGAAAAACAAAACAGAAAGTATCCTCTTCTTTCAGCGAGTTTTATCTTCCAAAATCGATCAAATCCTTATTAAAAGTGCATCAAGTGGTATCAGAGCATTGAAGTAGAGGAGAATTCTCAAAAAAAAATCAGCAAGAAAATCGGGTAAAAACCTCAAAAAGCCATCGATTTTTTTCTGTTCTCCTAGGAAACACTTTCTTCTCTATCTTATTCTGAATTTGAAAAGGCTATTCATATGCAATTACAGCGGGACAAAAAAACAATCTGAACGCTTTAAAATCTGAAAAAAGCTGAAGAGAGTTCCAGCTTCTTGCGGTAAGGGATTGTGGCAGCAATTTTCGCTGCAAGTTTCAGCCTTTGCAATCAAACCTCTTAATCTCTCTATCTTCTCTTTGGGGGGTTGGGGATTTGGATTCTTAAGATCTGAAATGTGTTCCTCTTGAGCTTGGGATATAACGAAAAGAACAGAAAACTGTTCTGAAAATTTTCAGAAAAAAAAAATCGAGTGAAACACAAAAAAAGCACAGAGTTGTGAGGCTTTGGCTAAGATTTTTTCTAACTTTAACCTGTTTATTTGAGTTTGTTTGATTTTATAGGTTCTGACCGAGATTTCCAGCAGCAAAACACAGCAAATTCTCGGCCCAAACAGACGACATTGGCTGGAATTTTTCACTAATTTTAACACTTGTTGATTTTCGCGATTTTCTCTGCAGAAACATGTCAGGTTCTGACAAGGATTCACAGCTTCCGACAGAACCACCTCCTATTCCACTTAACAAATTACAGCTTGAAGCAATTGTTGCTGCTGTAATTAAAACTATGGAGAAAACTAACGTTCATAATTCTTCTAATAGTGAACGTGATGTGCAGGATGTAAAATCCGCAGCTAAGGCGAAGGAAAAACGAGATGGCAAGCGGATCATGGGCGAAACCTCAGGCTATGCGGCTGTTTCTTCTGATGAAGATGAAGAGTTTCTTCAAGGAGTTGTTGAATACTCGACGCACAGGAGACCAGCGAACAGAAGAGCCCCAATTCGCGATGAGGATATCATGCTTGGCTATCATACTCCA
>OVAN01005586.1:0-23192 GCA_900406275.1 Anastatica hierochuntica | reverse complement strand
GAAACTCAACGAAAGTTAGTTTCTAGGATCCTTAAGCATAGATAATTAGCACTGCGACAGTAGGTTAGTTATAATCTTGTGAATTGAGCTAAGATGGATCTAAATTGTCTCCCCGTTAGCAATCTGCAATCATGATGAAATGATTTTCCTGAGAACACCCTGCGCCCAGCGTTTTTCTCTGATTGATTTACAACTCGTTGTTGCCTGCTTGCTTCCTTTGTTCATTTGATTCGATATTGCATCATTTACCAACCATCTCTGTTTTGCTTTAGCCCATATTTGATTCATAGTTCTTCGTTCGACATTGGTCCTTGTGGATTCGATACCCGAACCACTACAACGTGCTTAACTGTACGCTTGCAGTGATTTCTTGGGTGAAAACCTGAGCCATCACATGCTAGACCTCCAACTCACCGTGTTACCTCCCACTTGAAACACATATCCAATAATGGACTCTCTTTTATCCAAGTCAGTTGTATAATCGCTATCAAAATAACCTTTTAAATCAGTAGTCTCATTCTTAGGGAAAGTTAACTTCACTTTCATAGTACATCTGACATATCACATTAACCATTTAATTGCATCCCCATGTTCTATACCAGGATAACTCATGAGCATGGTCACTAGCCCAACTAAATGTGCAATATCTGGTCTGAACAACCATGACGTACATCAAGCTCCCAACAACATTAAAATAAGGTACATTGCTCATCATAGCCTCTACATCAGACTTTAGCTCATGTTTAGTGTTGGACAATTTCAAATGACTTCTCATAGGTTTAGACACTGACTTAGCTTCAAACATAAGAAAGTTCTTTAAAATTTTTTGTAAATAAGTTTCTTGAGACAAAACAAAATACCCTTTGTTTTGTCTCTAATAATCTCCATCCCTAGAATTTTCTTAACAAGTCCTAAGTCTTTCATTTCAAAATCCTCACTTAAAACCAAATTAAGTCTCTTTTATCTCCTTGATATCATTTGTCCCCATTAACATATCATCGATGTATAGTAACAAATACACATAGTCCTTACCATTGTAAAGCTTGAAACAAACACAAAGATCATACATGCTTCTGACGTACTCTTGTGTCTTCATAAATTAATCAAAACGTAGATTTCATTTTCTAGGAGATTGTATAATACCATAAAACGACCTCCAAAGCAAGCAGATTGTATAATACCATAAAACGACCTCCAAAGCATGCATACCTCTTCCTTTCCATTACTGAAGTCTTTAGGATGTTCCATCATAATCCTCTCATCCAAATTACCATGGAATAATGCAGTCGTTACGTCTAACAACTCCAATTAAAAATCTAAATTAACCACCATAGATAATATCAATTGAATCGTAGTATGTTTGACCACAGGGAAAAAAACTCATGATAATCTATCCCTTCTAATTGTGAAAATCCTTTTGTCACCAACATGGTCTTGTACCTAAGGCCCTCAACTCCAAGAACACCAGGTTTTAACTTGAAAATCCATTTACAACCAATTATTTTCTGTTCTTATGGTCTACTAATGAGTTTCTAGGTATGATCCTTTAACAATGAATCCATTTTCTCATTAGTCGCTCCACCACACTTCCTTCCATTTTTACCTCTTACATCTTCATGATAAGTTAATGGTTCATCTTCCTCAACTAACTCAACAAACACTAAAGCACACCTTGAAACATTTGCATCATTAAATTTGTTAAGGGGCTCAATTGTTCTTTTCTTCCTGTCACACGCTAACATGTAGTGCATGAAGATTAAGAGATGTATTTCCCTCTTCAGATTCAGATTATGAAACTTCAATTTTTCCTTCTGGACCTGAAACAACTCCACCTAGAAAAGAACTTTCTCTTACGATTTCAAATTCATCTATTTTATCCTTAGGTAACACAAAAGACGATGCCTTCTTCTTTCCATTTAGCTTTAGGAGTTCCTCTTCAGTTTCAAGACCTTTACTATCTCTTTGTAAACTAAATCTTCATAGAAGGTAAAATGTTTACTAATGAAGCACTTCTTATCTTCTAAATCCCAGATTTTATATCCTTTCACACCAGAAGATATCACAAGAAAACATCTTTCTTAGCTCTTGGCTTCAGTTTGCCCCGATAAATATGATAATAAGTTAAACATCCAAAACATTTCATATGACTATATTCTGGTTTTCTTTTAGCCAAAACCTACTCAGAAATTTCTTGTTTTAAGAGTATAGATGGTGTCATGTTTATCATGTAGACCACTGTAACAGCTGCCTCTGTCCATAATGCTTTATCCAATTCAATCTCACTGAAAAGACTCCTTATCTTTTCAAGGATTATTCTGTTAAGTTTGTGTGTTACACCATTTTGTTGTGTATGGACATTTTTTGTGTCTCATAGTTCATTTGTCTTTGCAGAAATCATCAAAACATCTATTACAATACTCTAATCCATTATGAGTCCTTATAGCCTTCAAATTTTTTCCATTTTGGTTCTCAACAAGAGTAAGTCATTCCAAAAACTTGTTGGAAGCCTCATCTTTAGTTTTCAGAAAATACACCCACACCTTTCTTGAATTGTTATCAACAAAAGAGATGTGATACTGGCACTAAGACTCGGAGTAACATAGGAGATCTTCGTAGGAGATCCCCATAGGTTAGTGTAAACATATTATAATTGTTATATAGAAGTATGTTTCCTGACTTAGAAGACATCTTGTGGAATACCAATATGCAAAATTTTGCATTGTCGTAACTCATGTAGATTTCTTTTTTCCAAAAAAAACCTTTCTTGATCAGACAATTTAGATATTTCATACTTATATGTCCCATCCTTGTATGCCTTATATTGTTATGGTCCATTCCCTGTTCAATTGTATTAACTTGTTCCAGAAAAGTTTTCCATCGAGAAAATACAAAGTATCTTTATAATCCTTTGCAAAGACTTCCTTATCTTCTTTGAAAACTTGTAATCTCTAGTTTCTAGACTAAAACCAGCATCCCAAAGTCTCCAATTGCCCCAGTGAGATTAGGTTCCTCCTTGCTTTTGACGAATATCATACTTCAGTTAAAATTACAACTGTGTTGTAACTAACAAACTTCATTTTTCCTTTAATAGTAACTTCATACTAAGTATCATTTCTCATCGATATTTTTACTCCATCAATTTCTTTAATATCATAGAGTAAATCCTTTTTGAAAGTAATATGGTAGGAGAAACAATAGTCAAATATCAATGCATCTCGAGTGTACTTTTATGAAGCAGTTATCATATTGATATCTAGAGCATGAGCTTTCTCAATGCTTGTTTAACACTAGAGTAGATTCTGATGCTAATTTCTCTTTAGGTAGTCTCTCTTAAAATGACTCATAGCTCCACAAACCATGCATGTTCCCTTTCCTTTTGTTCTTGACTTGCTCCTATTATTCTTTTACCCTTTAGGAGGACCTTTCTTCTCAGGTCAACCTCTTGACTGAATATAGAAAATTTTTGAACTTAACGAAGTCATATTGTTACCCTTAGCTTTTAAAACTAACTCTATAGAATAGACTGATCATGTTATTTTTTTAAGAATTATAGTATCTTGACCTATCCCATACTTCAAAGTATATAGCCAACTGTTTAAGAGTATAATAGTTTAATCCTTTTCACTAAAGTCTACATCAAGACTGGCTAGGTCTGAAACAAAGTTATTGAAAACGTCTAGATTCTTAACCAGGTTCTTATCATCATCCATTTAGTAAGTATAAAACCTTTGTTTAAGATAAAATCTATTTGGTAGAGATTTGATGTAATAGCCAAAACAATTTAAATTTCCAAGGCAATCTTTGCCTTAATGACCTTCCACAACACCATGTCTGACAGGCTTAGGTTGAGTATATTCTTAACTCTCCTTTCTTTCTCCAAGCATTTAGGATCTGTCTTAGGGTCAACTTCCCCCTTCAGCGAAAACCCCTTTTTCTTTTGGATCTGAAAGAACATCTGGTTGGAGCACATAATCCGAGCCTAAGATATATAGCTGAGCAAGTACCTTATACTTCCATAAGGCCCCGTTTCCATCGAAATTCTCTAATTCCAATCTCCCAAGCGTGGGTTCCATGTTGAATCACCTTGAGCTGATCAGGAACAAAGTTGGTTCAACCTAGAGCACACATATCTACTATAATATTAACCATAACCACCAACAGGTGTGATATCACTTACAATAACTTTGTAAGCAAAGATCTATTTGATTATCGTGTGTATATTAGAAGATCTAACCCATTATACTAATGTTTTTTGCAGGTTTGATTATACGTTAAGAACTAGAGAAGAGAAACGATAGAACGAGTTCTCAAGACAAAAAATCTAGCTCTTGGTATATATCAGGGAGCATGACCCTTACTCATAAGAGGGAGAAGATAATAATACCAATACAAGATATCAACACTCGTCACTCACATGATTCAAGATAATCAATACCCATAAGATGATTGAGAAAAAAATGAAGATGAATTCACTCGACCGTTTTGTTTTCTCTCACCCTCTCACTTTTGAAGCTCTTCTGATGACAATGTGTAAGATGTATCTCGTCGTCCATGTACCTTCTTCCACTTTTCTCTTATACCTTGTGACGTCATTAATAACTATGTCAATTAACATTGTCAAGCTTCAACCTTCTAACACACCTTGCACATGGTTTGTTGATCACACACTAAATGTGTTAACACGTCAAACATAGAGTATTGAGCTCTAACCTCAACCTTGGACACTGACTAGTCTTTCTGAAGCTTGAAAACATAAACCAAATTCCAATAATGTCTTGGCTCACTCGTATCTCACAATATGTATTTGATTAATTTTGTTCAATGACCTATATCGCTGCAAAGTTTACCGCTGAAAAACTTGTACTCCTTATATAATACAAGTCCACAAACCAATATATTTCTAAGTTTATGTATTATATTTTTGCCGCAAACAAATCAATATGTAAACATATATATATATATATATATATATATATATATATATATATGTGTGTGTCTTATGAAACCCAACTAAGGTAAGCTTAAGAGTTATCATTTTGTGCAACACATTTTCTCCTCATTTCATCTTAAGCAAGAACATCTCAACCATTCATTAGTTTTTTGAATGGTACTTGTTGGGAAAAAGAAACGCACGACATATCAAAACAAAATTTTTTCTGTACTTGTGTGAAATTGTGAGAAAAATATATATTCGATGGCGTCAAACTTATAATGTGATAAGTAAGTGAAAAATTTCACATAAGTGCAGAAAAAGCACTTGAGTTATAACCACGTCCTCCAAGGAATGTGTCAACAAAAATATTACGAAATCGTAGTCCACTCAAAGCTATAATATGCAAATGAACATGAGTTAAAACCACGTCTTCCAAGAAATGATGCTCAAAAAGAGTAGTCTCCAAGACAATAAGATCAACAAATAGGACAAGCAACACAGTCTGCATACTCATAATAGACAGCCAGCAGAACAACCCTCTACAGACCTACGGAAGACGCCTAACAGATAACCACAAAGATAATTAACAACAACTCTATGCAAACCAGTAGAAGGCAATTAGCAGACACACTGTAATCAACCAATATAATACTCTT
Organism: Anastatica hierochuntica; assembly: GCA_900406275.1. NCBI lineage: Eukaryota > Viridiplantae > Streptophyta > Magnoliopsida > Brassicales > Brassicaceae > Anastatica > Anastatica hierochuntica. The sequence goes on along the minus strand of OVAN01005586.1, from coordinate 17,603 downwards.
TATAGACAACAAAAGACACCTAACAGAACCCCTAGTAGAAGTGTACCAACCACTACTTAATCCCATAAATTTGCAACGTCAAACAACTCCAGATCCACTAAGATACCAACCACCAAATCATTTCTCTGTCGTACAAATTTTAGATGAACGAGTCATAGACAGTTCTACAAAATTTAAGCTCAATTCGAGAAGATCACACTGTCATATTTTCCAAACATTGAAGACAACACGTGCTAAAACACTGTAGCGAACGGTCCCCCTAAAACTCAGATCTACAAAAGACCAACCAATGAAATCCAAATCACATTGTTGAATCTCGGGACCTCTAAGTCAAGAAACTTCTCTTAAAGTTTCAGCCTGATCAGGGAACGTTTACTCCCTTGATCGTTATCAACACAAATCTAAACGAAGTCACCTTTTCTTTCTCTTTTCTCCCCATTTGCTTATTTGTTTCTCTTATCTTAATGTTATATTTTCAACGCTCATGTTAAGAATGATTTATATCATTGTTCTAAAAATCGCTACGCGATATTCAGGCGTTAGACTAACGTCTAACGCCTAAATGGCTATTAAGAAGAAATGCAAGTAATTTACTATATATATTACATGTAGTTAAAGCAATGATAAATTAAAATAGCGCAGTGACCAAAACCAAAGTATATTTGTTTCAACCATGGTTTGAGATCCATTTGATGAAATTTTTTTTTTAACTTAAATGAAAGGGTCAAAATTGTCAACTACTCAGAGACCATCATATTCTCCAAAAGAACTCTTATGGCCGACCTATATTCCTGCGTTGAACAAAAACGCGGGTATTCACAACCATTTGACGATTTTTTGGCCACTACATGGTGCATAGACCGAATGTTAGAACTATGGTTTATATAGTGATACAACTTAACACTAAGCCCAATAAAATCTTATGGATTAATATAATGGTCCACACTTAATTTTCCTTAACTAAGTCGTAGTTTCCTCATTAAGGAAGAATACCAACAAACCTGATTGTGAAATCAAACATCTAATATTATTCTTAACAATTGTCATGTTCATCCTCTCAGCCGTCCCATTCAACTGAATAATTTTAGGCGGTATCTTGTTTTGCCTAATACAGTCTTCTCTAAGGATCAAAAGATATAGAGTATTTTCCATTGTTATCAATATGTATACATTTCGATTCTTTTCCGTTCACCTCTCTACCAAAGTCACAAAGTGTCTAAAATATCATAGCACCCGATCCTTGTTTTCATAGTGAAAGCCCACAACTTTATAGAATTGTCATCAATGAATGTACAAAAAATGATGCAACACCAAGAAAATTTTTCTTCGTTGGGCCACACACGTCTAAATGCATATCTTGTAAATAAGTCTTTTTCCCCGGAAGATTACAACAACAAAACATATCTTGCTCACCTGTCACCTCAATTTCTTCTAAACCCATTATTTCTCCTTCATTGAAGAGACCTTCCATCTATAATTTTATTCGTAGAATAATATATGAATATTTATCAAAGATATGCAATGGCACATGTTTTCAAAGTTAAAAACAAAATTCACAACACACTGCATTCCACAAATAACATAAATTCATGCTACAAGATGTCTTTCCAAGGTATACAAAGCAGCACTTAAGACATTAGACTCATGCCAAAACATAATTGAATAATCAAACCATTTTGTCCGCTGCAGGAAATTAGTTTACAGCTCCACTATTGCCATCAACAAAACAGATTAACTCGTGCTACAAGTTGCAAAGATTTCTTCTCCACCATATTGCATCTCAGTATTAGACATTCCCAGGACGGATTTCAATACCTTGAATGATCAAGCCACGTTTCCAGTTGAGCCGCTTAGTCTCCAAAACACTCATTTCAATTTCATCACTATTCATTAATCCTCCTTCATTGAAGAATTCACCAAGCTTTATCTCCATCCATCCATCTTGTCTCTCCTCTGGTTTAACTAGGTTCGTCCTTTCCCTCCTTCTCCTTTGAATCTGCTGAACATCCGTAGCCGCATCAAAGCATATATACCTTCTGGAAGCTTCTTGCCCCACCACTCCTACTCCAGCCTCTATGGCCACATCCTCAAAGCCATAGCATTGATCCACTTTCTTGAACACAATGTATACAGAGTAATGAGTTCTTGGAGATAGGACTTGAGTATTCATCTTGCCACGAATCTCAAACCAACATACGTCAAGAAGCTTCGCCACTCGTTCAAATCTGCATAAACACACCCATCTAATATGAGTCATCAAAACCAAAGTAGCAAAAAGAGAATGAAAAAGAGTAGGTACCTAGCTTCAGGGATTTGAATCCATTGCCAATAGTGAGGAGTATCTCCCCATATGATTGTGATGCTCCTCGCAGATAACATGATACAGATCTTCCCACTCGCTTTCTCCAACCAGAAGCTCTTTGATATTTGACAAAAGAAACCCCAAATAATCACAAACAGGAGTTACAACTTCAAACCAAATTGTTCCAAAATTAGTTTTTTTCTTTAAAATGCTGTAATAAGATTATGTTTTGTAATTCTCTAGCAAAACTGGATGATTCTGTATACAAAATGGAACTAAAAGGCAATAGATAGATCACTATTCTCAAAGTCAAATCCTATGGAAAACTGATGAATGAGTGTAAAATAGAAATATACTTTTGTGCCATCTTCGATGAGAACAGGATCGTCACAAAGAGCGAGATAGAGCTCCTTCTTCGAGGAGAAATCTGTCGATGGCGGAACGAGAGAATCATACTCAGGCGGGAGAAACTTGTCCCACACGCTATCGGAATTAGCCGCAGATTCAAAGGTTCTCGAAACAGAAGCGACAACGCAAGCGTCTCGTGGACTAGTCAAGGAGATTATTTTGGAGATGCAGTCCTCCGGCAAGAAATCAAATGGGGAAGGTCTAGAGACGACCTCCCCTCCGCCTCCGTCTCGACCACCGTATTTTGAGACAGCCGAAAATAAACCAGAAGTTCCTCCGCCTTTGCCTTTAGAGTCAACGCCATGTTTTTGGCCCATTGTTCGTTATGAAATCGTCTCCGTCTTCGTCTCCATTATTAATAGGCTTGGTGAGTGAGTAACTCTTTCCAAAGTCGTGTCTCTTGAATATAATAGAAAATGACTCGAGTATAGTCGTGCCTGCATATTTACGAATCTACCCTTCTTCGCCTCAGCTTGAGCCACGTACAGTACTTGTGGTCCCTCCCCACTCACCTGTACGCCGCGCACGTGTGAATAACTTCTGCATTTTTTTATTTATTTAACTATTTGCACATTTGAGAGATACAAGAGAAGTTTTTTTTTTTTAAAAGAAGAGATACCAAAAAAGTTTTAAATTGCTTCGGAACATACACTTAAGGCGTATTCAAAACTGGTTTAGAGTGATTTATATTAAAATTTAAATTCACTATTATTGGAAATATTTTAAGTAATGGATTTTAAGTGATTTTAAAGTGTTTTAGTGGAATTTTTTTTGTTAAAAATACAAAGACTCAAATCACATAGTTTTAAGTGAAATTGCATAGAATTTTTTAAAAAATCGTAATTCCTTTCCTAATTCATCAAAATTTTCTAAAAACTAATTAAAAATCAAATCTCATGAAACATTCAGTTCAATAAATCCCTTTAAGATATGATCTAAGTAAAAAATGCATGTGTGTACCGCGGGTATTGGCTTCGTTACAATATGCGTTACGCCGCGAAATTTTATTTTTTAAATATTCCTTTTAATCAAATATTATGTTTTATCAAAAAGTCAAATTATAATACAACTCATTAAAAGATAGAGATTTTACAAAAGAAGAAAATTTCTCTTATATTGAAAATGGATAATGATTATCCACCTTTGGCATAAAAATAACTATGATAAATATCTTTGTTTTTAATAATTTAGTAATAATTTCAACCGACTTACATATTGCTATAAATAGGAAATGACGTGATGAAAGAGAGTTCATGTTTTACCATGTGAGTAAAGAGAAGAAAACATTATTATGTTTTACACATTCCTCTCACGTCTTTCTTCTTTACACATAAAATAATAATAATAAATATAAAAACACATATATACATATAAAATACTAAATAATATTTAACACGTTATCAGCACGAACGTCTCTATATAAAAACAAGGTAAGGTTTAAATTTTAAATATATTTTTCGAAAGAACAGGCACCACCTGTCACCTTTTTATTATGTTTATGGTAACAAGTTTCGAAAAGACAAGCACCGCCTATCACCTTTTAATTTAAATTATGCTAACAAGCTAACCTTTTAAATTTATATTGCGCACAAGATGGCTAGGCCGTCGCGCAAAGCTAACTTTTAATTTATGTTATTATGTCTCATGCACATATATAGCCGTTAATTTTATTATCTAAATTATATGGAAAGACTATGCCTTTTGAGTAATACAGAAATACTTGGATGCTCCTGAAGAGCTCCTAGATAATGAATCTCTCCAGATGAGTGAATCATTCACGATGATCAAAACTCTCTCAAAAGGTAAAAACGTTTTTGAAGAACAAAAGCTCAGATCCCGAATAGCTAATATACTCAAAAAAAGAGAGAGAAAGAAAGAAGATGTTCTAAGAAGAGCTAACATGCCCTGAAGAGGGTAAGAGCTAAAACGTTATAAGTGAACATAAATAAGAGCTAAACGTTTTAAAAGAGCGCATGATGATGACATGCATATATAAAGATTAAGGATAGCAGTGATATATATAATAGTAAACTTGAAGTTTACTTATTGTTCAAAGAAATGAATAATTAGTTATGCCATCCCGATGAAATAAAAAAAATATTAAAGGACATAGAGAATTCATGTTGAAAACCATAAGTTTTTCAACTTATGCATGACTTAAAATTAAAGGAAAGATCATCATGAGTTATTATGGATGAAGCTCATTCAAAACAATGGATTAAGTTTTTTTTTTTATTCATACCCCCAATTATGACCGATCCAAAAGAGAAAATCGGTTCAAGATGAGTTATTAAGAAAAATCATCATCTTGAGAGAAGATATTAAAAATTCCACATCAAAAGATTTGAGACATAATATTTTACCCAAAATAGGTAATTAGATTTATCATTGGTCCTAAAGTGAAATTCTATTCGAGATAGAATAACACAAAATGTCATCATCTCGAGAGGGAGAATTATTGAATGGTCTGGATTTAAAGATATATGAATGTGTGGTTCATGAGTTAAGAAGATCACTATTAAATATTGAAAATCAAATGTTAGAAGCATTTGAAAAAGAAGATCAATAGCTGGCAGGTGAGAGATCATGAAATGAATTATCAGAAAAATTATGGATCCTCATACAAAAGTAATTTGAACTTAAAGTTCCAAAGGATAATTCATTTATGAAATATTGTGGATTGACTGACAGACATAAAGTCAATGTTACGAGAAAAAAATCTCGTTCCAGCAAAATAATGCTCCAATAAGATCATCTGTCCCAGAAAGACAATCTTTTTGATAGTAAGTCTATGGCACATAAAAAATGTTATAGACTATTTGGTTTCAAATTTTAAAAAAAAATCCTCGAAAAAGGGAGCAAGTTATTAAAAAGGGAGGATTGTATTTTGAAAAGTTCGTTGACATGGTGAATAATAAATAAGGTACCTGAAGAAATCAAAGATTATAATAAAGAGATCTCGATTAAACATGCCAATACGGAAAGTGAAACCAAAGGAAAGAAAATTGTCGACAATATAAATATAAGCGTTCATTTTGATTAGTAAAAGTGAGGATCATAGTTCTACCTCCTTGGATGACTGTAGAAAATAAAGTATTGGCCAAAATATAAAAAGAGGCAATCAAGTGTTTATTAAAGTTCGTATGAGAAACGAGAAATCTTTGGACTAGAAGTCCAGGTAGATATGTCTGGCAGTATATAAATGACTTGGATTGTACCTCTAAAATAGTTATAATCCTTGAAAGATTATTGATATCAGAACTATGTTCCCGGGAACACCTATTTGATAAAAGCTCATGAAGAGTTATCACAATAATGAAAATATGGGATGATATTTTGAAAGACAAAGTTGTCTTTAGATGTTCCAAATTTAACATCTAGTAAAAGAGATGTTACTTCAAAAGATCCTAAGGCAGGATTTACATAATGCTTACATTTTAAGCATTTATAAAGAAATGATATTGAGTCCTGAAGTACCAAATTCTTAGAGTTAAGTAAGCATTTTTCGGAGATATAACTCATATAAAAGATATGAGGGTATATGATGAGCTTTTATAAATAAGAAAGAAAGCTTAGAAATAAGGCTTGGTAACGCTGGTGAATTCACTTCACAAAAGCCTTAATGATTATTGTATGTCAATAAGTATTGATTTTAAACATCCAGTTCCCCATGTTCATACACAAAATGGCATGGTCAAGTCTCTGATCAAACGGTTGCAATTAATTGCAAGACCGCTAATTTTGAAAACAAAACTCCCAATTTCAGTATGGGGGCATGCTATTTTGCATACTGCAACATTGATCCAGTTAAGACCAAGGGCATATCATGAACATTCCCCACTACAATTGTTGTCTGGCCGAGAGCCAGATATATCCCATCTCCGTGTTTTTCAAATGTGCAGTATATGTTCCTATTGCCTCGCCGCAACGAACAAAAATGGGGCGACAAAGGAGATTAGGAATTTATGTGGTGTATACGTCACCAAGTATTATTCGGTAACTTGAACCATGCACTGGTGATATGTTTACGACTCGTTTTGTCGATTGTCATTTTTATGAAAATGAATTTCCAGCATTAGGGAGAGGAATCAAAGAAATTCCAAAAGACATAACATGGTGTACGCCATCTTTGGTACACCATGACCCCCCTACTAATAAACGAGAGTTGGAAATTCAGAAAATTATACATATGCAAAATATGGCAAATCAACTACCAGATGCGTTTACCGATACAAAAAGGGTGACGAAATCATATGTTCTCACAGTAAATGTTCCATCAAGAATGAATGTTCCTGAAGAACATATAGATGGAAACAAAGCGAATGAACCGAGGGTTCACTTAAAGAGGGGGAGACCCATTAAATCTAAAGATAAGATTCCCCGAAAGAAAAAGAAATTGGGGGAGCAAAATGAAAAGGGCACAGAAGACCAACATAAGGAAATATGCCCCCAAAGTATTTTAGATGAATCACACAAAGAAAAGTGTCCAAAAGACATAAATGAAAAAGTTCCAGAAGAACCATGTGAAATTTTTCCATAAGACGAAAATGATACAGAAAACATGAGATCTCTATCAATTACACCCATAGTCGGAAATTATGGATTGAGAGAAGATAGAGGAAATTAATGTAATGTTTTCCTTTTTTGTATTTGAATAAATTAATAATGAGATTGAGGATCCAGATACGAAAATTGTATCAAAGTGCCAGGAAAGGCATGACTGGGAGAAATGAAAAATGGCCATGAAAACTGAATTAATCTCCCTAAATAAAAGAAATGTCTTTGGACCAGTTGTCATTACACCTGAAGATGTATTGCCAGTTGGATGCAAATGGGTCTTTGTGCGTAAAAGAAATGAGAAAAACGAAGTCACAAGGTATAAAGCCCGACTTGTGACACAAGGTTTTTTTCAAAGACCGGGAATTGATTATGAAGAAACTTATTTTCCAATTATGGATGCAATCAAATTCAGGTACTTGATGAGTTTAACGACATCCAACAATTTAGAGATGTACCTGATGGATGTTGTGACTGCATATTTATATGAATCCCTTGAAAGTGATATTTATATGAAAATCCCCGAGGGATTAAAGATCCTCGAAGGTTCAAAAAATGCAAGAAGCATTATCTAAGGGGATAAGTTCGGTCAAGTTACAACGATTACTTTATGGATTGAAACAATCCAGACGCATATGGTACAATCGCTTAAGCGAGTACTTATTTAAGAAGGGATATATAAACAATACAATATGCCCTTGCATCTTTCTTAAGAAATCTCTGTCAGGATTTGTGATCATCGCTGTATATGTTGATGACCTAAACATAATTGGTACTCAAAAAGAGATTGATGATGTACAGACTCATATGAAAAAAGAGTTCGAAATGAAAGATCTTGGTAAGACAAAATTTTGTCTTGGGCTCCAGATAGAGCACCTAAAAGTTGGAATATTTTTGCATCAGTCAAACTACACCAAAAGGGTGTTAAAGCACTTCAATTTGGATAAAGCGAATTCTTTGAGTACCCCAATGGTCAATAGATCGCTTGATGTTAACAAGGATCCGTTTAGACCTTGTGAAGATAACAAAGAAGTATTAGGTCATGGAGTACCTTATATGAGCGCTATTGGGGGATTGATGTATATTGCAAATTGAAATCGACCAAATATAACATTTGCTATGAATCTGTTTGCAAGATATAGTTCATCCCCTACGCGCAGACGTTGGACCGAAATAAAGCATATATTTCGTTATCTTCAAGGAACCATTGACTTAGGGTTATTTTATATGAGAAACCCCAAATTTGGTTTAGCTGGTTTTGCAGATACATGATATTTTTTTTTTATCCACATAAATTTCGATCACAAACCGGATACGCTTTCAATATTGGTGGAACAGCGATCTCTTGGAGATCGCAGAAACAGACTTTGGTTGCCACTTCTTCAAACTATGCAGAAATTATTGCGCTACATGAGGCATGCAGAGAATGTATTTAGCTCAGATCCCTGACTCATCATATACAAGAAGCGAGTGGTTTTGGTGACTACTAAAGAGCCAATAGTTTTATTCGAGGATAATGCTTCTTGTGTTAAACAAATCAAAGAATGTTACATTAAGAGCGACCGAACAAAACATATTTCTCCAAGATTTTACAGAGGCGCTTCCAACTACGATGTTCAGAAAATATATTCGGAGTATCGGAATGCGTCATTTACGTGATTTGTGAAGAAAAGAAGGATCCATCATTTTCAGGGGAGATTGTACTACTGTACTTTTTTTTCCTTGTCATGGTTTTTATCCCAATGGGTTTTTCCATGACAAGATTTTTAACGAGGCAGTGTACAATACTCTAACTAACGATGGATAATCAAGGGGGAGTACTGGAAATGGATAATGATTATCCACCTTTGGCATAAAAATAACTATGATAAATATCTCTGTTTTTAATAATTTAGTAATAGTTTCAACCGACTTACATATTCCTATAAATAGGAAATGATGTGATGAGAGAGAGTTCATGTTTTACCAAGTGAGTAAAGAAAAAAAAACATTATAATGTTTTACACATTCCTCTCACGTCTTTTTTCTTTACACATAAAATAATAATAATAAATATATAAACACATATATACATATAAAATACTAAATAATATTTAACATCATACACATATTTGACATTGTCAGCAATGATAAATCATTAGAAGATTAGAAAAATATATTTTAACGATGAAATTTAATAAAAGCAACCTCTTTTGTTCTTCAAAATGTCACCAGTTATAAATAATCTATTTTATCACAATGCTTTTTTCGAGCTCTTCTAATCTGTTAAACCTTTCTACAAAATTTCCATGAGAATTCTTTGGTAATAATTCTTGTTCAACCTCTTATTAGGAACTTTTTCATTATGTACAAAAAATCCTTGTTCCGTAATAATATATTGTCGGCCAAAAATTCGTAGTACAGAAAAACGTAATATATTATAGCAGATTCTAACTAAAAAATTATCATAGTAAAAACATCATTTTACATTTTGATAAAAAAAAAGTTAGAAAGATCTATTGTGGAGATGCAAGTTACAGAATCACACGTACCTCTTAACCTAAATGAATGTTTAACCATATGATCAACATTATTTTTATAAGAGTGTAAATTTTCATTACCTTAGATAATGATACACAAAGATACAATTAGTCCTTGTAGAACAAAAACTATTGAATCTAAAAAGGTTAACTAAAGCCATGATTTTTCTAACAAAACCTCAAAAAAGATTAAAAAAAAAAAAGATTTTCAAAGATACATAACTAAGTCCAAACTTTGGCATACCAAAGTTTGATCCTAACAACAACTGGATGAACCAAAGAATTTTTTATATTGATCCCTAAGGCAGTCGAGGGAGATTGTAAAGGCTACATTGTTGGCGAACCTGCAGAAAAGCCAACGAGAAACAATGGAAAAAATTGTCGGAGATAACCATTCAGATGACCTTGCTCTCAACATGCAGTAAACACATGCACTTGAATCGACCATTAAGAGCGTCTAACTCCAGTCATTACCCTAAGCGCTTGAAATCTTCAGCGGAGACAAAAACATCTCGACGCGGCTAAGCCTCCTGTCAAAGCGTGAGGAAAGATTTGATGGTTACAAGCGGTACTTATGACACTTGAAACCGGCCACAATCCAGTCGAAGCTACCTTTAAGATATCAGACTTTACTGAAATTAAGGTGCAACGACTCACCGAGATACAACTATCGCTCAAGGGAAAATAGAAGCAAAAAGAAAAGTCAGGGGTGACTCTACACCAATAGCCCTAGCGCAGAGGAAGGAGCTGGTAGCTTTAAGGCTCAAATAAAAAGAGAGGAGCTTCCACGGTGACCTCACCACCGATTGCAGAAACGCGAGAAGGTCCTATGGAACTCAAGTAAGAAATAGAGTGGAGAGGATACATAGATGATCTCACCAGAGGGAAGGAGATGCCGCCGGCGAGAGTTGCATTGCAATCCACGCCTAAAGACCTAAACCCGCCGGACCTAACAAAGATACGGTCAGATCCAGGGGGATCTGAAACCATCCATCTCAAATCGCGACTTAAGCACCCTTTCTGCGGACTTTGGGACGAAGTCTCACCTTCTTTCCAGCGTCAACGATGACGACCATCCTTTGCCTTTTTAGATCCAACGAAAGACGTTGGAAATCCAGAAGATTGGGATGTCGAATCGAGACTTATGCACGCAGAGATGGGGGAGGCTAATGGCGAAGAGAGCAACTGTCGGCCGCCAAATCTGGAAATACTGAACGGCGACTAGGTTTTTTTAATACTATGAAGAGAGACTCTAGAGAGAATATTTTCTCTCTCTCTCTCCCATGATTTATTTCGTTCCATATGATCAACATCATAAGTCCAGGTTCTTTTTTGGAGCCAATACATTTGCGATTTGGTTTTGAGCATACATACTTTATGTTGGGAGTATTTTGAGCGTTGGGAATTCCTCCTGGCTTGAGTAGAGTACGACAGTTACGCCACAAGACAGGGGAGTGCCAAGGAGTAGGAAGCAAGACGTAATAAGGATGTTGGAAGCCAGAGGTCAGCCGTCTTTTGCCGATAATTATATTCTTAGTAAAATAATGAGATAATCATGTATGTTTGTAGATAATTACGATATCTCCTAATTCTAAAGGATAATGACTAGATTTCATGTATAAATATCAAGCTTAAAGGTTATGGGAGAGGATCCGAAAAATCCTAGGCTAAGAGGCTAATAACACTTGTTCTTTCCACTATCTTTGCTACTCGATTCCTTAACACAAATATCATACAACCTCTTTTGCTTAGATTATTTTACGCAAGCTCGCTCATCTTCACGTACTCATATTGTCTCTTTGCTTCCGTAGTGCTTATCAAAAAACTCCCCAAAAACATCCTTAACACTTAACATGGAAATTAGGTGAGATAACCTACAAAAAACCATATTGTAATTTTTAACATCCCTCTCACTAGAAATTATAATTTTACTTTCACTTTTTTCTCCCATTTTTTTTCTCTTCATCAATGAAGGATAAAAGTGTAAAATCGCTCCACTACTTTTTTTTGTCAAAACCACAAAACTAAATATTGATTTTTTTGGTTATTTTGTCCATTCACGCAACTTTACATTACATAGAAATATTGGAAAAGCATATCACATTGTCCAAACCATTTTAGTTTCAATATTTAAATTTATGTACCATAAAATATGAAAAATCTTTGTAAATGTAGAGACCCAACAATGATTAAAAAGAAGAAGAAGATAACAAACATGTTTATCTTCAACAATGAAAGTGATATAAAAATCTAAAATATTTACTAAAAATTTAACTTATTTTGTCAGTGTTGAAAATTAAAATAAGCGAGAATTTACATATGGAATACCTTATGTCATTTTCTTATTTTGTTTCGTAATTCTCATCAGCTTTTTAGATCCAAATTTTTTTAAAATAGCAAATCCAAATTTGATCATCTTTCTTCTAATGACTCATGCCATGAAAAAGATTCACGAGCCAAATTCGATTGGCAATTCAAGTAATGGTGTTAAATATGTCATCTTCAACTTCCTTACAAGAACAAAGCTTTATTTGTTCAATTCTCATAGAGTTACACGAATCAATGTTCAAGAGCTACACCGGAAGACAATTGATTACAGAGAACATGAACCGTGAACAAAGAGAGAGCTTTACGATTTTCACTACTAAAGATATCTACAAGGATGCAGAAGACACAAACATGATATGGTACTATAGCACATGGTCTCCACTCTATCTACCATATGGACTAAAGTTTTAGTCATCTTCCATTACAAAGAAAAGCTTGAAACTGAAGATATTTTCCCTCACCTAGACCGAGAAACGTGAGATTGATAAACAAAAGCTCTTCAACTTTTTTTCGTAGAAATTCAATGTTCAACAACAATAAAAGCTGATATTTTACGAGAAAAAATTACACAAATTATCAAACGAACGCAATAGATCAAACATTTGATGATCAAGTTTCGAAAATGGTGTTACCAAAGGGAAATAAGAAGACTTTGCAAACATGAGAAAACTCGTCCAGACCAATTTCCAGGAAGCTTCAGCCATACGCGACTCTAGAGCAACCAGATAAAACAGAACCTACAAATAATCTTGACAAATTTTAACTCCTTTCTTAATCATGTCGCATAACTGAGATTGTAGCTGAAGAAGCGAAAAGGCCAATGTCAGTGAGAGGAACATTACTCGTGAGTAAAAACCCATATTTAACATCCCTAACCTTGTGTTATGGTTACGAAGAGACTTAAGACTCCTTGTGGTGGCTTTGAACCTTCACCGAAGTGATTGAAATCAAATCAAAACAACACTGTTTTAATTTAGCAAAATGAAATTACTTTCTGGTTAATTAATCGATTCACTAAGTTCCAAACATAGTGATGTCCTTTATTTGTCCTCGGTTCGACCCGAGATCGTCGCTCAAGACGCATATCTGAAAGCTGTTGGGGACATGGAGGCTGGCGAATGCGGCGTCTGTCTGCCGTCGGGAGTCGACGGTTTTGAGCATCATAAGTGGTAGAGATATTTCTAGATTGGGGAACTACAAGCCACATACCAGTATCACCGATCTGGGAGAAAATGAAAAAATAAAATAAAAAGGGTTTTAACAGGGGAATCGGAAAAGCTAAACGATGTCTTATGGGTGAGGAGCGGCGGAGAGATCAAGAGGGCGATTGTGGGAGGTATTACAAACAAAATTTGAAGTAATTGGAGAAAAAGAATACTCACAATAGCAATAGACTTGCTCTCCCATGAGACTCTTTACTTGAGGGACAAAAATCAATAAAAGACTCTTACATTTTAAAAATCCTGTGAGATTTGCAAAAATCTTAAGAATTTTACAAGAAGATAAAAGGCAGTGAAAATTTGCAAAAAAAATCTCATTTTAAAAATAAGAAACAAGAAGATAAAAGGCAGCCTCTTACATTTTAAAAGTTTAAGAGGCTTGAAGATATGAGAATGGGACAACATTTCAACGTATATTACTTAAGCCAATCAAAATATCTTGTGCGCGCACACGTGTCTTTTTTGGAAGAAAAAAAATGATGAGTTATAAGTCACTGGAGAGTAGTCTTCCATTATTATAGTATCGACTTGAAAAATCTCGTACATATGCACGGGTTAAATTTTATACAATACTGTAAAAATATTACAATATCTTTTGAATTTTAAAGATCCATATAAATATCAAATAACCAAATATTATTAAAAGAGGTTCCATGATCAATTCGCCACAAAACCTTTATATATGTTATATATCGATCTTTTTATTTTATTAATGAACTAAAAAAGTTACGGAGAGTTCTTGTCTAAGATTTTTTCATTTTGTAAGTACTTATTTTTGAGTCAGTTTCATTTTTGTGTATGAGTCAGTTACGGAGAATCTATTATCGTCTATTTAAGTGATTCAGCGAAATTAAATACATCAAGACTGAAAATATATCAAAATAGTATTTAATGTGCGAGAAATTACAATCAAATAATTATGTCGAATTCATAAAATTTTAAATTTAACACTGGTAACAAATTACATTATATTTTAAAAATGAAAGATTATGTATATAATATAATATAATGTTAAAATGAAATTGACATCGAAAAATAAATAATGATTAAATTCAATTTTAATTTCATCTGATTTTCTAGATTTGGAAAGACATGTAAAGCAACAATTTTAATGAAATATTGATTAAAAGTTGGAAAAATGTTTGTCAGTTACACAGAGTATAACCTAAAACGTTTGTAAGCTACACGATGTATAATATACAGTTCTCTTAATAAAGGTACATATATTTTTGATTATAAAGCATATAATAAAACTTGAATCAGCTAACATACGATGAATCTTTTTTCGTCTGAATTTCATGACTCATAAAAATAGAATAACTAAGTCATACAACTTATCAAAACATATCACAAAGTAAAAACACACATCCATAAACCTAAATGAAGATAAAATTGGATGATAAACTTATTCTTCTTGTCAAAGACGGTCGTGCAACCAAGCTAGACCAACGATAGAAAGATACGATTGAAATCTACCTCTCCGTAGAACGATCTTCGCAATATCTTGCATGATCCAAATGGCTTTGTAATATTCCAACCAAATATGCAAATATCAAACTCTTATCCAACGTTCTCATTTAATTCTTGGAGTATTTAACTTTTAATAATGCTATGTTAAATGATAAATATTTATGAATAAAAAGTAGCAATTAACTACCATGCACAAATGTATTGAGTAGAAAAGAAATAACTATGAATGAATGAAAAAATATTCAAATTTGATTGGTTCTTAGATTATTTTTTTATTATGTGTCATCTTTTAAAGGCATAAAAAGGCTCTGCGGCCATCCCACCAGAGTTCTACTCCACTAAGTCGTGTTTCCCCGCGTAGTTGGGTTATTTGGCTATGGATCGGGCATTGTTGATCCAATTGTTGTAAAAGAAAAGAGGCTTATGTGTTATCACAAGACACTTGTGTTATTATACTATTGATTCTCTTATGGTTCATGTCATTTTAGTCTAGCATTCTAATTTTTGGAGTCATCAACTAAACTTTAGCTCTAATCTAATTTTCTTTTCAAAGCTCACTTATATGGCTTGATTGGTAGAGTTTATAGAAGATTTTCACACTTTTCGTCATCCTATACATTTTTGTTAATAAAACATTTAGGAAAACATATAGAAGTTGCAAATGCTTTTGAAATGTTTTATTCCCTCTATGGTTTTATTTGAAGTTTTTTCAGAGTATTATGTTCCAAAATTTTTGGAATGTAAATTAAATTTTGTAAAAAAATTATAGCTTGTTTGTTTTTTGTCAACCACACATTAGTTATGAGTTACCTTCAAAATAAGATAGCCAATTTGGAGGAGCGGAGTCTGCAAAATTAAAATCATGAAAAAAGTTCGAGATTCTCGTGCCAGTTTATCTGCTTGCATTTTTCTATCCACGAGATGAGAGTCGGCGAGAAGTCTTTGAAAAATCCACAAGGAAGCTGATAATCTTGAATTTGCGTATGAAGGGCTGGCCAATCCTCCGGTTGTTGAATAATACTAGTAAGCTCCTCGCAGTCTGTCTGGAAGAGTTGGCAATCTATTCTGCGATTGTGAAGTTCTGACATCGCCCATAACAAAGCTTTCAACACTACATGAAGTGGTGAAAGACTATGGCGCTGGCATTTCGCCCCCATCAAGATTACGTTATTATCTTTATCTGTGCAGATTCACCCAAGTCCTGGAGTAGGATCCGATTATTTCCATGAACCATCTATTCGACAGAGTAAACCATCCAGAATGGTAGGTTCGCCAGAAGGATGTTCCTCTTCTGAAGGAAAAGTGACATGCGCTTCTTTACAAGCTATAAAATTTGTCTTTGCAGAATGTAGTATCTCATCCACATCCAATTGGACTCCTTGAAAAACCTTTTGATTTCTTGCTTTCCAAGTTAACCATATTATCCATGGAAAAAGGTCAGAACGATCGCTATCCTGATTTCTCAAAGGGTTTCACCAAAAGAGATAGTTCATATTAGTGTAATTGAATATGATGGAAATGCATCCATCCTTGTCTGGTCCTTATAGAGATCTCAAATGTTCTTAATCGAGGCACACTAAAAAATGATATGATTAATTGTTTCCTCAGCAGAGCCACATCTTTTGCAGATTGTGTCACAATGTACTCCCTTATAATCTAGTTCAATAGTTTGTTAAATAGTAAAATTTTATGTTTATAATTTTTTATTTTAAATCAATATAATTGTTAAATAAAAATTTAAATAGACAGACATATTTTTGTTAGATTTCTGATAAAAATACTAAACAATAAAATAGAAAAAGCTAAAATATATTTTATTTGTTAAATATGTATAGATTAAAGTGCAGAGTTAAATTCAAAATAATATACTCATATTATTTGTTAAATAATAATTTATTAAATACAGTACAAGCATAAAAAAATTAAAATTATGATACAAAATAAAAATGGATGTAACATACTTAAAAAATAGGTTAAAAATTATTTCCTCCGAAGTGATTACAACAACAAAAAGATGTCTCTAAATCATCTTTTGCTTTTTTTTACCGGTCCACTCCCAAAATCATCAAACCATTCTTCTAATACGTAAACCAATCTCAATTTACCGGCTACCTTTGGTTTTGGGAGGAAGTGCTAGTATGACCTCCAATCCAAAAAAAAGTTCTACATGGACATATTTAATTCACATAACCTTTCATTTTAATGATTTTGTTGTGATGCTTATTATGTCCTCAGAAAAAACAATAAAATATAGAATTGTTTTGTTAAATTTAAACATATTAAAAAAATGAAAAAAATGAAAGAAAGGGAAAAGTGGGAGAGAGAAAACGAGCGGTAGTTGGTTGCCAAATTTAATGGGATTAAAGACTTAAAAGGAAGTGGGACCAGGAAAAGAAGGAAAAAAGTGAAAGTAGGTGAAAAAATTTAATTTCTCTCTCCTCTTTTTCATTTTTCTCTTCCAGCTCATTCATTCTTTTTTTTTTCTTCCTCATCGAGCTCACATTCTTCAGCACTTTCTCCTCTCTCTCCCAAGATCCAGAATCTAGAATTTTAGAGTTCTTGCTATTATTGGAAGAGTTCTTCTTTCTAGAGCTTTGTTTTGTTTGCTTTGTTTTCAGGTTATTCTTCCTTTACTATTTTTTTGAGCTTTTCTTATCTCTATTTTAGTGGAAATTTTAGTTGAAGTTTTTTGTCCCATTTTGTGAATCGTTGAATAAGTTATATATATATATATATATATATATATATAACTTATTTTGTTAGTTTACACTGATTAGATAGACCGAATGGTAGCTTGAA
>OVAN01005585.1:0-23194 GCA_900406275.1 Anastatica hierochuntica | reverse complement strand
GCTACCATACCACCTTGAAGGGAAAGACGACTCCATTATAGCAATTACAAAGGCCACTTCCCGCATTGCATACTAAAGAGCCGGAAGCGGAACAGCTGGACGACGTTCANAGAGCCGGAAGCGGAACAGCTGGACGACGTTCATCTGGTACCCGGAGAACAAGGCAAAAACCTCAGAATAGGGGCAAGATTGCAGGAAGGCATACGCCAAAGGCTTATAGACTTTCTCAGATCCAATGCAGATTGCTTCGCCTGGTCCCATGTGGATATGCCAAGAACAGACCCGAAAGTCATAGTCCATAAGCTGCAAGTGGATCCCTCATACCCGGCAGTCAAGCAAAAAAGGAGGAAGTTTGCACCTGAACGAGACCAGATCATCAACGATGAAGTCGAAAACCTCATGGCGGTTGGGTTCATTAGAGAGGTTAACTATCTAGATTGGCTAGTGAAAGTCGTGGTGGTCCGGAAGAAGAATGGCAAATTGCGGGTTTGCATAGATTTCACGGATCTAAACAAATCTTTCCCCAAGGATCCTTTCCCACTGCCCCACATAGATAAGCTCGTCGATGCCACAGTTGGACACCAGCTAATGAGCTTCATGGATGCCTTTTCTGGGTACAATCAAATACTTATGCACCCAAACAACCAGGAAAAGACAACCTTCATGACCTCTCTCGGAATCTACTGCTACAAGGTAATGCCTTTTGGGTTGAAGAATGCAGGATCCACTTATCAGAGGCTAGTCAACATGATGTTCGCAGACCAAATCGGCCAGACCATGGAAGTCTGTATAGACGACATGTTGGTCAAGTCCTTAGATGCGGAAGACAACATAGTCCACCTGCAACAATTCTTCTCTACCTTGAGGAAGTACAACATTAAGCTCAACCCCTCTAAGTGCTGATTCAGAGTAAGCTCCGAGAAAGTTTTGGGGTACATATTCACATACAAGGGCATTGAAGCGAACCCAGTGCAAATAAGGGTGATCCAGGCGATCCCTTTGTCCAGGACTCCATGAGATGTCCAGAAGCTCACCGGAAGAATGGCGACTTTGAGCAGATTCATATCCAGGCTATCTTACAAGTCGCATGCATTCTTTGAAGCCCTAAAGTTTACAGGGAAATTTGAATGGAACCAAGAGGCCGAGGACGCCCTAGTCAAACTCAAAGAGTATCTCAAAACTCCACCCCTTCTCTCCAAACCCTAAGATGGAGAGCCTCTGCTCCTGTACCTGGTCATCTCAGAGCACGCCATAAGCGCCGTCTTGGCCAGAGAAGAGGAAAGCAAGCAGCGTCCGGTGTACTACGNTACTACCTAAGTAAATCCCTTCTGGACACCGAGACTCGCTATAGCCACCTGGAGAAACTAGCTCTCGCCTTGGTCGTCTCGGCCCGGAAGCTGCGTCCCTACTTCTAGACTCATCCAGTGATAGTCGTCACATCCTTCCCTATAAAGTCTGTACTCCACAAGCCAGAAGTATCCGAAAGACTGGCCAAATGGGCAGTGGAACTTGGCGAGTACGATGTGATCTTCCACCTTACCACGACGATCAAATCATAGGTCCTGGCTGACTTCATAGTAGAATTCTCCCCGCCGATGATACCAGGGGCAGAAGAAGAGGTCAGGATCTAACAAGAAAACAAAGGCGAAGAAGAATGGGAAGTCTATGTGGACGGATCCAATAATATACGAGGGGAACACGTAGGCCTCGTGCTCATATCACCAAGAGGAGAAGTGGTATCAAGAGCATTAAGATGCAACTTTAGAGCCACCAAAAATTAAAGTGAATATGAAGCCTTAATTGCGGGACTCAACCTAGCAAAAAACTTGGAAATAGAGAACCTACAAGTTTATAGTGATTCCCAATTGATCGTAAGCCAGACGCAAGACAACTACCAGACAAATGATGCTACTGAAGAAGATGCCGAAGGGCCCCAGGTCTCTAACATAGAAGAAGAAGAAACCTGGATGACGCCCATTACGTCCTACCTAAGAGATTACGTCCTGCCCAACTTGAGAAGTGAATGCCGAAAGATCAAAAGGCAAGCATCCCGCTACTGCCTGATCCACGGAAACTCTATAGAAGATCCTTCTCGGGTCCATACCTCAAGTGCATAAAGCCGGAAGACGCATATCTCGTCCTCAAGGAGCTGCATGAGGGCGAATGGAGATCCCACTCTAGCGGAAGAAGCTTGGTGATAGGAGCCAAGAGGACAGGCTACTACTGGCCTACAATGGTGCAAGACGCCCTCCAGATGGCTAAGTACTGTGACAAATGCCAGAGGCACGCCCAAGTATCCAAGCTACCCCCGGAAAACCTCAAGTCCGTAAGCTCTCCATGACCATTCATGAAGTGGGGAATGGACATCGTGGGAAAATTCCCAACAGCTCCTGGGCAGCTGGTGTACTTTTTGGTAGTCACAGATTACTTCTCCAAATGGGTGGAGGCAGAAGCCTTAAGCAAGATTACGGATGTCCAAATCAAGTGGTTACTATAGAAGAACATGGTAACACGATTCGGAATGCCTCAAGAGATAGTTACAGACAATTCTCCGGAATTCACAAGCAAAAACTTCAAAAAGTTTTGCGAAGATTGGGGCATAAAGCTGAGTTTCGAAACTCTGAGACATCCAAAATCCAATGGGCAAGCCGAATCCACCAACAAGACGGTAGTCAACCTTCTGAAAAATAGGTTGGACAACACCAAAGGCAACTGGGTCGAAGAGCTTCCAGCTACCCTATGGGCATGTCGAACCAGCATCAAGACTTCAACAGGCGAAACACCTTTCTCCCTGGTCTATAGAACAGAGGTAGTGTCCCCCGTCAAAGTCAGTGTCCCCACAGCCAGGTCAGAACTCCTAACCCCAAGAGAAAATGAAGAGCTGATGACTTTTTCCCTGGATCTCTTTGAGAAAAAAGGGAAGCCGCAAGAATCCGAAACTTGAAGTACCAACAAGAAGTAGCTCGCAGCTACAACAAGAAGGTATGATCCCGGACATTCCAACAAGGAGAATGGGTGCCGCGCCGAGTCTTTGAGAATACCAAGACAAGGCCGCGGGAAAGTTGGCGCCTGGCTAGGAAGGACCATACAAAATCGTGGAAGTCAAAGGAGCAGGGGCATACAAGTTACAAGACATGTATGGAAAAGTACAGCCAAATAGTTGGAACGCGTTACACCTAAAGTCTTACTTCTTCTAGAAGAACACCCCTGACCCGGACGACCATACCCAAGATACGTTTTCTGCTTAGGATTTTCAATTTCTTTTACATCTTTTTACGTAATCATGATACGTCTAAGGACGGATACCCATCAATAGAACAACTGCTTTCTCACGGGAAAATTCAGTTAAAAGCAAGGGGCAAATAAGTTGAATGATTACTCCTCAACAAAGGACTAACATAAGCAACATACCCTTCTAAAGAAAAAAGCAAAGAGCAAGGAGCAAATAAGTTGAATGACTACTCCTCAATAAATGAGTAACATAAGAAACGTACCCTTCCAAAGCAAAAGCGAAAAGCTCAAAAAAAAAAGAGAAAAAAATTCTACATGAACAAGGGAAAATACCCGAAAGAAAGCAAGAGACCAAATGCTTAACCTTGCTTACCAGGCTAACCGTAAAGCAGAGTGCTGAGCAGAAAGTAAAAACAAGCTTAACCTTGCTTACCAGGCCGTAGTAAATGCAAAAGCTATGCGGTCTGAGCACAGGAGCATACCCTATACCTACTTACCCAGACATGGGAGGTAGAAGAAAAGTCTGGCATTTGGACCCCTTTGCGGGGGAGGTTCATACCAGCAAAACCAATAAGACTGAGAGTGGCTTCACTGCAGGAAGCAGAATGCAGCAAAGCAAACTCAGCTATTTCCGGATAGTTGAATGCCAAAAAGCCAGAAGATGCCTCCGGGTATCAAAAGGCCAAAAAACACAATCTAGTGGTTACCTCCGGGTAACAGAACGCCAAAAAGCCAGAAGATACCTCCGGGTATCAAAAGGCCAAAAAAACGCAAGCTAGTGGTTAGCTCCGGGTAATAGAAAGACAACAAGCCAAAAGATACCTCCGGGTATCAAGAGGCTAAAAACGCGTCTTGGAAATATGAACATTGCCAAAGGACAAGAAGCAGAACACCCTCAAAAAAGAAAGAGAGATAATGAGATTATCCCATTACGGAACTCAAAAAACTCTTGCAACACACGGCAAAGACTAGAGGCCAATAAGACAGAAGTCAAATAGCCGGAATATCGATAAAATGCTAAAAGCCCAAATCTAGAAGCTAGCCGACCAAGGGAAAGAGGCTAAAAGCCCAAAGCTAGAAGCCAGTCAACCAAGGCAAAGAGGCTAAAAGCCCAAAGCTAGAAGCCAAGTGACTAAGGCAAAGAGGCTAAAAGCTCATAGCCAGAAGTCAGCCGGCCAAAGTGCTAATGATAAGAAGCCCACCCAGGCATCATCTCTGAATCTAAGTCAAAAGCTCGCTAAGGCGAAAAGACAACAGAGAGCTAAAAGAGATATTCATAAAAAGCAACTAAAGGCCAGAAGATAAGTTTCAAAGCCCCGAAGGGCAAAAAGGAAACAAGGCCAAGAAGGCCAACCAAGAGTCAAGGCCACTAAGGACATAAAATTCATTACAAAGCCCACAAGGGGCAAGAGTAAGCCCACGCAAGGGCACACCATCAACAAAAAAAATAAAATCCCACAAGAGGAGAGCAACCTATTTCTTGATTCTGGGTCTGGAGGCTAGGCAGCTGGAGGATCAGGAGAGACAGACTTCTCGACGTTTGGCTCAGAGGCAGCTGGAGGAGTAGAAGCCAAGGCAGGAGGAATTTATGGTTCATGTTCAAAGGTGGGAGCTTCGAGGCCATTTTCCTATGCCTCCGCAGTCGCCACCAGCTTATAAATCTCAAACTCCTCCTGTAAGTTCCAAACTTAGCCTCACCCTTGACGTAGTCCCGAACAATTTCCCAGCGCCCCATGATCCTGGCACCATTGACGGCCATGGACATTTCATCAGTAAAGGTGGCACTCGGGTGTCCAGGTTGCCAAGTTCCTCTTCTAGCTTCGCCTTCTCCTCAGTTAAGCTGAGGACCTTCTCTGCCGCCTTCTCCTTCTCTGACTCCAGCCTCCGGAGCAGATCCTTCATCTCTTTCAGCTCCTTCTCCAAGCCAGCAGACCTGTCTTTCTCCGCCCTCTGCTTGGCAAGGCAATCCTCCACCTGAGCCTTCCCTGTAGCGATCACCTCAGTGGCGACGTGACCCTTGGAATGGAAGAGAGAAGCCGCAAGCTGAGCAACAAAAAGAAAGAAGGTTAGCCAAAGTAAAGGGAGATAGCCAAATAGCAGCCAGAAGCCAAAGGCAGGCCAATTACCTTGACCAACCCCTTTTGGACCTGGTCTAAGATGCCAGATCACCAGAGCTAGGAGGGTTAGAAGGAAGAGCAGGGAAAACTGATCCCTGCAAGTGCTCCAGGGCGCCATCAAGATCGCCAATAGAGGAGGAGGGTTGCTTGGCGGGAGGACCCCTCTGCTTCTTGCTAGAGGCGGTAGCCTTCTGGGTCGCTTTCCTCTAGGACCCAGTCGAAGGAGATTCTGAGATCTCTACAATCTCTGGAGCCTTGCTCTTAGATGCCAACTTTTCCTTTCTTGCTGCTTGAGCCCTCTTGAAGTCCTCCAGCGCCTTAGACCCGGATCCTGACATGTTTCCTGCAAGATGACAAAAGATCAATTAAGAAACCAGGATCCAACCTCTTATGCTGCTCTGGCTCAACGCTTCTTCACTCAAAAGGAATGGGATACTCCTTTCCTCAGCAGGGATCTCCAAAGTCTCTTCCGCCTTCTCCTTGTCCGCCTCCGACTTCTCTGTAGATGCTTTTACAAAGGCAAAGGATTAAAAGGGTTAATAACCAAACTGGAAGCGACAAAAACAAAAAATCCTAAGCCTACCAGTGAATCTCCAAAGAGTAGAGAACCCATGAGAAGTCTCAACTCTCATAAAGACAAACTTCTGGGCCCAGTGCTTTGTGAAGGTCGCCCCTTTCCTTTCCTCCCTCTCTAGCTCCAACAGCAAGGGAGCACCAGCGTGAGGCCGGAAGTAATATCTACCTTCACCCGGAAGAACGTGGGGGAAGTAATAGGATTAAAGGAGCTCATCAATGTCGAGATCCAGCCCATGGAACTCGTTAAGGACCTGGACGACACTGAGAATACTCCAAGACGGCGGGTTCAACTAGGAAGGACAAATATTGAAGTGCTCTGAGACCTTCCTCACCAGGCCAAGCACTGTACCCCTGAATCCAGCCTCGAAATAGCCTTCATACATGGCTATTTCGTCTCCTGGGCATTCAGAAGCCCTTTCACCTTTCCCAGGAAACCCCAAGTGAACGTCTGCCCCCAATGGAGTACTTCTGCCTCTAGTCCTCCAAAAGCTCAGAATTCACATTTGAGAAAGGGCCAACCTTCATAAGAACTGGACCCGCGGCGGAGCGCAACGGCAACGGGTTAGCCTCAGGGATCTCTGTGTCCTCGGAAGACCCCTCAGCCTCGAGAGATGGGCTAGTCCTAATAAAACGCCTCCTCCGAACACGGGCCCCAACGGAGGATGAAGCCACCGGAGAAAACTCATCGCTGGAGCTGGTCATGCCTGGGTTCAAGAAAAGTTTCGATCTTGGATATAGAGATTAATTGAGGCAAGGAAGACCTAAAAGCTAAGGTTGATCTGAAATCCTAAAGACAACCTCCTAGAATCTACCCTAAAAGAAGCGAAAAGAAGAAGGAAGAAGACGATCTAATCTTAGAATCACGGATCAAAAGCTTGGAAAGGGATTCCGGGAGCAAGATTTTTAGTAAGAAAAGGAAGAAGATGAAGCAAGAATTCCAGTAAAAAAAAGAAAATGAAGCGAAAATGCCAAAGGGGAAGGAAGAAAATGTTTGAAAGAAAGAAGAGAAATTGAAACAAGCCGCATGCGTCCAATCATTGGCGCGAATCTCGCAAGAGCGTAACGGCTATATTCTCTCTCTTCAAATCTTCATAAATCTTCGCTAACGGCTATAAGCTCTTCCCTTCACCAAGTCAAACAGCTGGGATTTTTTCAAACAAAATAATCCTCCTTGAAAGCTGCAAACAGTTCACGAGAGTTCAAACTTCAAAGACCTAAGGCCAGACGACAAAGAGCTAGACGCAACCTCGCGTCACAGCAATGCTCTTTATCTGATACAAGTTGAACCAAAAGCAAGAAAACGCTTAAGGAAAGCAGAGGCGACGCAAGTCGAAGCTGAAAAGGCCAAGCGACCACTGGCTTCCTGCCTAAGCCACCTGGAAGACATGTTATTCCACAGCTTCAGAGCGAACCTGCGCAATAAGGGGCAAAATGTTGGCACTAATTTAGGTCATGGGAATTCCCCAGACTTAGATCCGAAAGTGAGAAACTACCTCACAAAGGACGAAAACACCACGAAAGAGTTGCGAACTCGCGAGCACGGCGGCTAGGAGTCGTGGAACGGGCTGATCCGCGGTGGAAAGGCGCGATCGGCGGCGACAGTGGCTCGGAAGATCTCGCGGAGGCTAGGGTCAGAACAGAAGCAGTCGTGCGGGGCTCGGGCGAAGGCTACGACGCTCGGATCGGTTCGGCGTGGACTTGCAGCATACAAATCGGATCGGGAACCACCACGAGAGGCTCGTATCATGGTTGTGGTGCTCGGATATGAGAGATCGACGGCGGGAGGGGCTCGGAAGGCTGCAATTTTTGATGATCAGGAGGAGACAAGGACGGCGGCGCCTCAGATGGTGCTCGCGTCGGTCGGGAGGCGGAGTTAGGCGACGGAAATGTCTCGGAAGGAGAAGACAACAACGGGGGTGGCTCGGATCTCGAAGAGAAGGCTTGAACGGCTAGGATTCTCCGGCTTCACTCAGGAATTCTGCATAGCTTAGATTCTCGATTGAAGGTGCGTTTCCCGAGGTGATAGAGACGAGTTTAAATAGAGCGAAGATGCGCGGTGACCTAGGGTTTCCGGTTCGGTTTCCTGCAAACCAGGATTCCCAATCCGGACCGGTTTGGGGATGTTACAATTCTCCCCCCACTACAACGGGATCCGTCCTCGAATCTTGAGCGTTCTCTCGTTGTCTTCCGGATTCTCCGAACAGTACCGGATAATCCCTCTGCATTTCACTTTCTACCTCCCAAGTCTCTTCCTGGATATTGACTTCCTTCCAGCTGACCTTGACCATGGTCACTTCTTTACCTTGAATTTCCTTTACCTCTCTTGCCAGTATCTTTGTTGATCGACTTTGCACTAAGAAGTTCTTTTGTAGGTTCGACGGCGAGGTAGGTAGAATGAGCTCGGGTTCTCTGATAACCTTCCTCAAGGCTGAGACGTGGTAGACGTCGTGAAAATCGGCTAACTCTTGCGATATGGCTAATCTATAGGCGACTGTGCTTATTCTCTCTACAATGGGGTACGACCCCAAAAATCTTGGTCTTAGTTTCTTTTATCCCTTTCCTTGCTTCCCTCCTTGGAAGTTTCACATTTTCATAAATACCAAATCTCCTACTTCAAACTCCAGATCCCTCCTCCGATTATCTGTGTAACTCTTCTGGCGATCATAAGCTTCCTTCAGTCGTTGCTTGAGCATTTCCACTTTTTGCTCGGTTTCTTTAATAATTTTTGGTACTAGATCTCGGATCTCCCCCACTTCTGACCAAAAAAGGGACGTTCTGCATGGTCTTCCATATAGGGCTTCATAGGGTGGCATCCCTATGCTGGCATGGCAGCTGTTGTTGTAGGTGAACTCCACTAGCGGCAAGTGCTTAAACCAGATTCCTCCGCATTCAAGTACGCATGACCTTAGCATGTCTTCCAGCGTCTGGATTGTCCTTTCCGACTTTCCGTCTTTCTGAGGGTGATAGGCAATATTGAGGTTGACATTTTTCCCCATAACCTTTTGAAAAGCTTGCCAGAACATAGAAGTGAACTTAACGTCTCTGTTAGACACAATACTGACTGGAACCCCATGTAGGCTGACTATCTCGTCGATGTACTTCTACGCTAATCGGTCGGCACCATCTGCTTTCTTTATTAACAGGAAGTGAGCGCTCTTCGTAAGTCGGTCGACTATTACCCAAATAGCATTCATACCTCCTATGGTAACTGGCAGCCCTGTAACAAAATCCATAGTCACCATGTCCCATTTTCACTTTGGTAATGGCAGGTCTTGTAGTAGTCCGCTTGGTATTTGACGATCTGCTTTCACCTGCTGACACGTCTGATATTGCGAGACCCAAGTAATGACATCTCTCTTCATGCCACTCCAATGGTAGAATCTTTTCATATCCCTGTACATCTTAACAACCCCGGGATGAACTGAGAACTTTGAACAGTGAGATTGATGCAGGATTTCCTTCCTTAACTCCGGGTCGTTTGGCACGCATACTCTATTCCTTAACATAACCATTCCATTAGTTGTCACACGGTACCCTACGACTACCTTCTAGACTATGTCTTGGAGCGATTCATCCTTGTCTTGTGCCTGGCGGATTCTCCACAATAGGTCGGCCTGTTCTACTGCTTCTAATTCGGTCATACCACCTTCTACCCTAGTTGCACATAGCCTGAGACTTGCTACCATTTCTACCAATTATTGAGCCTCCTTTGACTCTGCCATATCTACCCATCTACGACTCAGGGCGTCTGCTACCTGGTTGGCCTTCTTAGGATGGTAAGCAATATTTAGGTCGTAATCTGCCAGAAGTTCAATCCATCGACGATATCTTAAATTCAGATCCGATTGGGTGAAGATGTACTTCAAACTCTTGTGCTCGGTGAAAATCTGAACCTTTTCTCCATACAAATACGCTCTCCAGATCTTGAGGGCAAAGACAACTGCAGCTAATTCTAAGTCATGCATCGGGTAGTTCATCTCGTGGGGTCTCAACTGGCGTGAAGCGTAAGCGATCACTTTCTCAAACTGCATGAGGATGTAACCCAATTCTACTCCTCAAGCATCTGTGTAGACCTGATACGAGTTCTCCACTTTCGGTAGCGCTAGCACTGGCGTCTGAGTCATACGATCCTTTGTCCATTTAAACTTAACTCCCTTTCGTGTAAGGTGAGTCATTTGCTTAGCAAAGCTAACGAATCCTTGAACAAACTTGCGGTAGTAGCCTGCCAAACCCCGGAAACTACGGACTTTGGTGGCGCTGGTAGGTGTCGGCCAACTGGTGATTGCTGCGATCTTTTCGGGGTCCACTGCAACTCCAGATCCTGAGACTACATGCCCTAGGAATCCTATTTCCCTTTGCCAAAAACTGCACTTGCTGAGCTTGGCGTTCAACTTCTTCTCCCTTAGCGTTTTGATCACTATCCTTAAGTGTTGGGCATGCTCCTCCCGAGTTTTTGAATACACCAGGATGTCATCGATGAAGACAATTACGCACTTGTCTAAATGCTTCTTGAAGACGTCATTCATCAACTTCATTTAGGCGGCTAGTGTATTCATCAACCCAAACGACATAACAACAAACTCATAATGCTCGTACTGGGTACGAAAGGCTGTCTTTGGCACATCTTCCTCCGCGATTGGAATCTGGTGGTAACCTGACGCCAAATCGATCTTAGAGAACCAAGAGGCTCCTTATAGTTGGTCCAACAGCTCATCTATCCTCGGTAGTGGGTACTTGTTCTTGATAGTGACTTTATTCAAACCTCTGTAGTCGATACATAGCCTGAAGGTGTCATCTTTCTTGTTCACGAACAAAATTGGTGCTCCCCACGGTGAGCTGTTAGGGCGGATGAAGCCTTTCTCGATCACCTCTTCTAACTGCTTTTTCAACTCAGACATCTCGGCGCCAAACGATATGGTGCTCGAGACACAGGGGTCGTCCATGGCTCTAGCTCAATGGTGAAGACATCTCCTCTTTCTGGTGGTGGTCCCTTCAGCGGTTCAAACATGTCCTCGTACTGAGCGACTACTGGGATACCCTTGATCTCTACTGAATCACCTTCTTTGGTGACCGTGATTGTTTCTCTGAAAGCCTCATTTCCTTTCCTGAGGAGCCCTTCTGCATGCAACATCGAGATGATTAGTACTCTGGAGGTTGTCTTGACTCCCTAGAAAATTGTCTCCCCTTTGTCTCTGCGAATCTTCACTCTGGCCTGGCGACAGTCTAAGTCCACTCCATGGCACTCAAGTAAATCCATTCCTAGGATTGCATCATATTGGCCCATCTCCATCTTTGTCAGATTACTTGCAAACACCTTCCCTCGTATGGCGATTGGGACTTCGATATGTACTCTAGTGGCTCCCATCTTCTCGTTGCCCACCGTTTCAACCCTGCGGTTCTTCGGGAAAAACTGGCCTTGGAAGTCCCATCTTTTGACTAGCTGCGATCTTACGAAACTGTTCGTAGCCCCATAATCAAACATGGTATAGGCGGCTTCTCCTCCCACCATTACCGTTCATACAGGAGGGCGATCCTAGTCATTCTACGGACTTGACTTTCTATTTTCACTGACTCTTAGCACAACTTTTCACAGAATTCTACCAATTGAGAAGAGAGGGTTATCAACATACCAGTGATGGGTTCGACTCCTTCATAGCCCTCTGCGACATTGACGGCGACCTCAGGTTCCACTTCTTCCTCTCCCACTTCTGCGACAAAGACCAGTGGTGCTGGAGCTTGTTGGCGAGGGGGTGGCGAAGGCAGATTCCCCCGGTTCTTGACACTGTCTTGCTAGGTGTCCTAACCTTCCACAGCGGTAACACCTCACGTTCTCAGCCGGGTTGCCCTCTGGCGGGTAAGCTCTTGGTGGATAGCCCATCGACGGGTTGACTCTCGGCTGGTTAGGTCTAGGTGGATTCGCTCTAGGTGGGTTCATCACTCCTCTCGGCTTTTTCGGGCACACTGTGTGCTTATGGTCATAGCGATTACAGTAGAAACAGCCGGTCCAGAGGTCTGTTGGAACGGTCGCCTGTCCAAAGGCATGGTTAAAATCCCTCTTGTGGCCATCGGGGGCTATGTCAGCTCTGGGAGGGTTTGGTCTATTCTTCTCCTTCTCTTTCCTCAACCCCTTTTCTTGATTAGCTTCCTTCTCTACCAACTCATCCAAGAATTCATAGCGCACCAACTTGCAGCGGTTTTGGAGCTCTATGTTCAGACCATTCAGGAACCTCCTTATCAGCTCCTACTCTTCCAGATAGTGGCCAACAAAATGGCGAGACGATTGAACTCTTTTTCATACTGGCGAATAGTCAGCTTGCCTTGCTGGATCAAGAACAGGTGCTCCATGTTGTCCATTGCCTCACGGGGAAAATATTTCCTAGTGAACTAGGTTCTAAACTCTTCCCATGTTAGCTCGTACACCCCGTGAGTCTTGGCTACCATACCCTCCCACAAAACTAGGGCTTCTCCCTTCAGATATTGCACTGCCAAAGCCTAGTGGTACTCTTCGGACAGTGGAGATGATCGAAGTTCTGCTCTAGCTTCCTCTTCCAATCCTCTACAATAATAGGATCAAATTTCCCTTCAAAAAATTTTGTTCCCATTTCCCTTAGCTGTCTGCTCAGATCCCAGTAGGATGGTCCCTCATGATAGCGATTTGGCAGGGGTGGCGGGACGAACTGCGGCGCTCTGATTGGCGGCGGAGGTGGTGGAGGAGGTAGATTTGTAGCTCTGTGGGATACTTCTCTGGCAATTGTCCTTTCACTTTGAGTTTGTCCTTGATTGGCTCGGTACCTGGCAAACTCTTCTTCTAGAGCAGCATTGGCAACAACTAACCTAGCAGCTTCAGCTATGGCATCCTGAGCAGCTCTTCGGGTGGCATATCTCGCAGTCCTTTGAGATGCCCGAGATTCCCTGACATTGTTCCTGTTTCTAGTCCTACTTTCTCCAATACTTTCCTGGGAACCCTCAGGTTTAGCAACAGTTGCATTCTCAACAGCAGCAGTAGCCTCTGCGGTGACAGCAGCGGACGCAACATGAGCTTAGTTACTATTCTGTCTTCTGGTGTTAGCCATCTGGAAAAAGAAAACCCTGGATTAGAGGCTCTCCTACAGAAGAAAGAAGAAAACTTAGCTATGACGAATACAAATCGACTCCGGCCGGACTGGTGTTCTCTTTTCTTTTCTGAAATTCCCCATTCCCAAAACATTTTGAAAACCATTGAAAAACGAATAGAAAACCGAATTCCTAATCTATGTCGCCCGGGTCAGAATTGGTTTGGCAACCCTAGGCTCTGATATCACTTTGTAACACTCGATTCGGCCTCGTCAGGGTCCCCGCACGTGTTACCAACCAAACGACCGACACCCGGGTTCTCCCTCGTCAGGGTCTCCTCCGCGCATGCTTTTCGTAGAAAACTACACCGCACTCCACCATCAGAGAATCTAATGGGTCATAGTCCTCAAAACCGAATCAGGACATAGTCCTCAAAATCGTCTAACATTTACTAAATAAAACCAGTAGAATCCATACATCTAGCATTGTAAACCAATAAGTTCAACATAACCGAAAGAAATCCAAGTCTAATAATAATGATGCAAAAACTTATTGAAATAACCCGACACCCGAAACAGAACATCGGACTGGTCATCATCTTCCAGCTACTCGTCATGCTCACCTGCAAAACAAAGAGGAAGAGGGACAGGGGAGAGAGAGGGGTGAATGAAAGGGGAATCACTCAGCGAGGGGGTGAGTTGCTAAACACGCAACACCGCATAAAAGATTTAGAATGCCTTCTAAGCCAGCATACATTTAACACCAAATAGGCACCTAATGTACCATAAGCAAAACATGGCATACAAAGATGCTTTAGACAAAACCTCTGGCAATACACTCCGTAACCCGCGGACCACTACAGTGACCAGACTTCCTTTCACTTCAACTTAACTGGTATATATTGTTCCAGAACTTCCTTTCACTTCTCCAGAGGCGTACACAATCTCCGTGTAACACACATTCATCTCATACAAAAACATCTTAAACACTAAGGCAATGACTTAGAACTAGTATGCTCATTCATCAGACAGGACTGACTCGACGCTCAATCAGGACTATCAAGGAAGACGCATTAAACCTATACTACTAGAGAAAATATCCTAAACCAGTTCTACGGGAGAATAGCTACAGGTTTAGCTCCTCACCTTAACTTGAGATGCAGATGGAAACGGATGTGGGAGAACTTTTGAACTGGTTACGGGACTTCTTGACCTGAACCAAAAAGGAACTCGGGTTAGACCTTAAACCGAGATCTGCCTAAAAACAGAAACTTTCCATTTATGGAAATCTACCATATATGGAAACTTCCAGAAAAATGAAACTACTCAATTAGGAAACCTTCGTATAATAGAAACTTTACCAAAAAGAAAACTTTTCCAAAAATAGAAACTTTATAAATTGGGAACTTCCCGAAAATAGGAAGTTTCCAAAAATGGAAAGTTTCAAAACCCAAAACACGAAAAACTATGAAAACTCTCGGAAACGCGGAAAACGATCTCGTAAGTGAAAAACTACCTCACAAACGACGAAAACGTCGCGGAAGAGTTGCGGACTCGCAAGAACGGCGGCTAGGAGTTGCGACATGAGCCGATCGGCGACGATAGTGGCTCAGAAGATCTCACGGAGGCTCGAGTCAGATCGGAAGCTGTCGTGCGGGGTTCGGGCAAATGCTGCGGTGCTCGGATTAGTTTGGCGTGGACTTGCGGCGCACGAATTGGATAGGGAACCACCATAGGAGGCTCGGATCGTGGTTGTGGTGCTCGGATAGGAGAAATCGACGGCTGGTGGGGCTCGGAAGGCGGTGGTTTTCGACGATTGGGAGGAGACGAGGACGATGGCGCCTCGGATGGTACTCGTGTCGGTCGGGAGGCGGAGTTCGGCGGTGAAAATGGCTCGGAAGGAGAAGACGGCGACGGGGGCAGCTCGGATCTCGAGCAGGAGGCTCGATGGCTAGAGTTCTCGTGCCTCTCTCAAGAATTTTGTAGAGCTCCGCTTCTTGATTGAAGGTGCGTTTCCCGAGGTGATGGAGACGAGTTTAAATAGAGCGGAGATGCGAGGTGACCTAGGGTTTTTGGTTCGGTTTTCTGCGAACTGGGATTTCCAATCCGGACCGTTGTGGGGATGTTACAGAAATATTGATTAGTTCCATTTTCTTTATTGTTATAATATGCATTATTTTTTCTTCCAAAAAAAAGATGAGGACAATACTCAAAGTAACTATTACAAAATGCAGCATTTTGTTAAGTGATTAAATATTTACTTTTACAGTCGTCTTAACTAAAATTTGACTCCATAAATTAATTGCGTGCATGTAGTATTGATTATTTGACTATGGTTCAGATTTTATCAATCGAGTGAATGAAAAAAAATCTTCTCTCTATCTTTTCATTCAAGAGGAAAAGTCTCGCATGATAAAAGTGCATTGATGACCTTTAAGACCATATTTTGGTTTGGTACAAAGGATATACGTTACTTAGTAGAAATCCAATAAACATGTCTGGTCCAGGCACATAGAGATACAAATAAATACTACAAAATGATCCACAATCACATTATTATTTCGGTATAAAGATTTGTTTATGTGTATATATGTAAAATTATGGTGGGAAACCATGTTAGTGGATCAGTTTTGTTAAAGGAGAAATGTAATTATGGAATCATGGGTTTTAAGATGCAGGTATTTCTAAGGTTACTAAATTGTTGGATTCAGCACCTACGGTTGAGAAGCATGTCGCATATATCAAGCTTGAAGAGCTATCACCTACGACTTCTGCATCATTGGTGGTGAGTTCGACTGCTGATTGGAGCGAGCTGAAAGCTCCAAAAGTCGAGCTCAAGCCACTACTGCAGGACTAAGGTATGTTTTCTTAGGTCCTAACTCTACATATCCTGTAATTGTCAATGCTAATCTGAACAATGTTGAGACTGCCTTGCTTCTTTCGAAGTTAAGGAAGAATATAAAAGCGTTGGGATATTCTTTGGATGATATTACAGGTATTTCTCCAGATCTCTGCATGGATAGGATCCACTTGGAGGATGAATCCAAGACTTCCATCGAACATCAAAGGAGACTCAGTCCTAAGTTGATGGAAGATTTCAAGAAGGAGATTCTAAAACTTTTGAGTGTAGTTGTCATCTATCCCATTTCTGACAGCACATGGGTGAGTCCGGTACATGTTGTACCAAAGAAAGGTGGAATCATTGTCATCACCAATGAGAAGAACGAGCTCATTCCCACCAGGACTATCACAGGCCACAAGATGTGCATTGATTACAGGAAGCTAAACTCGGCCACGAGAAATGATCATTTTCCGCTTCCTTTTATTGATCAAATGCTGGAAAGACTTGCTAACCATCCTTAATATTGTTTTCTTGATGGCTATTCAGGTTTCTTTCAGATTGCTATTCATCCGGCAGACCAGAAAAAGACTACAATCACATGTCCATATGGGACATATGCTTACCGGAGAATTTCATTTGGATTATGCAATGCACCTGCGATTTTCCAGCGATGCATGATGTCTATCTTCACTGACTTGATCGAAGATATCATGGAAGTCTTCATGGCTGATTTTTCTGTTTATGGTTCTTCGTTTTCTAACTGTTTGTCTAACCTTTGCAGGGTTTTAGAACGATGTGAATAGAAACACTTGGTTTTGAATCGGGAGAAATGTCATTTTATGGTGCAGGATGGGATTGTGCTTGGCCATCGAATCTCCGAGAGAGGGATCAAAGTTGATAAAGCCAAGGTGGAGGTGATGACGAGCCTGCAACCTCCTACTACTATCAAGGTTGTCCACAACTTTCTCGGACATGTAGGATTCTATAGACGGTTCATCAAGGATTTTTCTAAGATAGCAAGACCTATGACTCGATTGCTCTAATAGGATGTCAAATTTGATTTTGATACTGACTATTTGTTAGCTTTTCAGACAATCAAGGAAGCACTAGTGAGCGCTCAAATTATGCAGCCACCGGATTGGGATTTACCTTTTGAAGTAATGTGTGATACCAGTGACTACGCGGTAGGAGTAGTGTTGGGTCAAAGAAAGGGAAAGAAGCTCCATGTGATCTACTATGCCAGCAAAACACTGGATGACACTCAAATCAAGTATGCGACTACGGAGAAGGAGCTTCTAGCTGTGGTTTTCGCATTCGAGAAATTCAGACAGTACCTAGTGGGATCTAAAGTCATTGTTCACATTGATCATGCAACTTTGAGGTACCTTATGTCTAAGAAAGATGCTAAACCGAGACTATTGAGATGGATTTTGCTTTTGCAGGAATTTGATTTAGAGATTGGTGATAAGGGTGGTATCGAGAATGGTGTTGCAGACCATTTGTCTCAATTGCGAGTGCAAGCAGATACACCACTTGATGATAGTGTCCTTAAGGAGAATGTCTATATGGTTTTCTTGCTGGAGGACGAGTACATGGATATTGTTAATTGTTTTGCCATTGGACAAATTTATGATGAAATACCTTGGTTTGCAGATTTTGCGAATTTTCTGAGTGCAGATGTGGAGCCACCAAATTTCGAAGGCTATGCAAAGAAGAAGTTCCTCAGAGATGTCAGACATTACTTTTGGGATGATCCTTTTCTCTACAAGAGATGTACTGATGGACTTTTTTGCAGGTGTATTCCAGAGTCTGAGGTGCAAGGTATTCAATATCATTGCCATGGTTCTGAATACGTAGGACAATTTGCTACTTTCAAAATTGTTTCGAAAGTTTTGCAGGCAGGTTTTTGGTGGTCAACACTCTTTAAGGACGCCTATGATTACGTCTCTAAGTGTGATGCTTGTCAGAGAAAAGGCAACATCAGTAAGCGGAATGAGATGCCTCAGAACTTTATCTTGGAAGTAGAGATTTTTGACGTATGAGGTATTGATTTCATGGGACCTTTCCCATCTTCTTATGGAAATAAATACATTTTTGTTGCAGTTGATTATGTCTCTAAGTGTATTGAGGCGTTGGTCAGCCCCTCTAATGACGCCAAAGTGGTCCTAAAGATGTTCAAATCTGTGATTTTTCCTTGCTTTGGTGTGCCTAGAGTGGTAATAAGTGATGGAGGATCCCATTTTATCAACATGTTTTTTGAGAATTTGCTGAAGAAGCATGGAGTTAGACACAAGGTAGCCACACCTTATCATCCTCAAACAAGTGGACAAGTTGAGATTTCCAACAGGGAAATGAAGGGAATCCTAGAAAAGACCGTAGGCAAAACGCAAAAAAGATTGGGCTATGAAGCTAGATGATGCATTATGGGCATATCGCACCGCCTACAAGACACCACTCGGCACTACACCGTTTCATTTGGTGTATGGGAAGGCATGTCATTTTCCTGTTGAACTCGAGTACCAGGGACTTTAGGCTACAAAGTTGATGAACTTCAACATCAAGCCTGCAACTGAGAAGTGGATGATTCAACTCAATGAACTTGATGAGATACACTTGAATGCTTACGAGAACACAAGAATCTACAAGGAAAATACAATAGCATTCCATGATAGGAGGATAATCGCATGTCAAATCGCGTTGGTCGGAACCATTTCTAATTGCTGAGGTTCGACCATATGGAGCTGTTGTTCTTGATGACAATAGGAGAAAATTCACTGTGAATGGCCAGAGACTTAAGCCATACATTGCAGACGAGCCATCCGAAGAAAGAATGCGATTTCTTTTAACGGGTCCACCTGCCATCTGATCGTATTATAGTGAGGCTCGTGACTTTAAACAAGTGTTGAGTGGTAGGCCACCCACTAAGTAGTTTTCTTTTTCATTTTTAGCTAGTTTTATATTCTTCGTCTTTTTGTTTTGGTTTTTGGTGCTTTTAACGTTTTCTATGTTTTTAGCTTTCATATTGTAGAAAATAGGAACACCCAGACAGAAGGATAGGGATCGATCGATCCCTGTCCCCGGATCGATCGATCTCTGTCTAATTTTGTGCCAAAATAGAGGGACAAGATCGACCTATCCTTCTCCCAATTATACAACATATATCGCGACTCTCTCAGGTACGAGCTCATTTTTTTCTTTCAAACCAAAACGAAAAAATCACCCTAGATTTCGATTTTCTTCAATTCTTCATGGATCTGAGTCGTTTTTGAGTCTAAATTCGAGATAATTTCATCTTCTATCTTTCTATCCGATCAGATTTCACAAAATTGAAGGTATGTGTCCGCAATCTCTACTAGCAGATTTTATGCATGCTCTTCATAATTATGAGGACTCTTCGAATTAGGGTGAATGATTTTCGTGTTTGTATCGTTTTGATTCGAATACTAATTTGGTTTACAAGTGTTTATTTTCGCAGGTTATGGGTAGAAGAAAGATAAGAGAGATTCCGAAGACGCGTAATCCATCTAGCTCCCTTCTACACAATCGGTTGAAGAGGAGCGATATCACACATCCTGCCAAATGTCCCATTACTCAATAATAGGACCAGTATGACTCGCAGTTTCTAAAAGACTTGGGAAACATCACATTCTCGATGACTCGATTCGTTGATGACGACCTCTTTGAGGCGTTTGGTATTAGGCAGAACTTCTATGCTCTTCTTGACATGATGAGACTCTGAGGCTTAATGGAGCTTCAGAAGCATGTCTACCCTGAGCTGTGTCGGGAGTTTCTAGCCTCTGCACGTTGTGCCTATCCGGATTTGAACAACCCGGTGGTTGACCAAGGCACATTCTCCTTCATTGTGCAGGGTCAGTTTCATTCTATCTCTCTCATGGACTTGGCTAGAGTTTTTGGTTTTACACAGGGCCGAGGTACTTGGATACTAATTTTTCCGAGGTCCAGTGAGTTCTAGGACTTTATTGATGCTGGGCAATTTGTCTCTCGGAGCGCGAAGCAGTCGCGTATCCGCAGTCTTGTTCTTCACCTTGCAGCTAAGGTACTGAGCTCGCACATCTACGCTAAGTTTATTCAGGGTTATGTGACCAACGATGAGTTGGGTCCTCTTTTTATTGGCTTTGGACATACATGGGACTTGGCACCTCAAATCCGTTATGTGGCGGCTACGGATCTGAACATGGCTGCAGTGGTTGTTGCAAGTTTGCCTTCTTTAAGGTGGGGGCTTCTGAGAAGAAGTCTTTTGTTGTGGGTGCTCTTATTACCCGACTTCTGCGCTTTGTTAGATTCGACTTCACTGGTCATCAGAGAGTGGAGTTCAAGCTCCCCAAGCAGGTGGAGATACAACACAATGATCGACCTCTTTATGCTTTCCTGATGGAAATCATCTCATTTACTACACCATTCTAGCTTCCCCCGGGAAGCATTCTCTAGACAGCTCGAGACCGTTCATCTATCACTTCAAGGAGCGCTAGCAGAGGTCTCTCTACATCGAGCTGCCATGCCCGGACTTGACATCTCTAGCTGATCCATCAGGAGTTGAGTTTCTACCTACTGCGGAGCGTCTTTGTCCCTGTGCCCCTTCTTTCAAGAAGGGTTCTTCAGGTCCTGCTGAGGACCTTGTTGCTAATGATGCTGATTATGAGGTTCATATGCCTCCACCTACTGCACCCACTGATTCTAAGATCGCGGAGCTGTTTCCGGAGGATTTTAGTGCCTATGAGCTTGACCTGCCATCGCGTCCTTCTGCTACTGCTGCGGAGTTCAGAGCTTGGACCATTCAGAATGATCAGAGGTCGAGCTCTCTCATGCTGCATTTCGCTAGAGGATTCTCCAGGATAGGGAGATTACTTTTTTGTTCTCCTAGCAGGTCTGTTCGAGAGGATGCTATTAGGCGTAGATCGTCACCTGTTCCTGTAGCTGTTGCAGATGATGATGACGAGGAGACTGAGAGTGAGCACTCTGATGAGGAGGAGGAGACTCAGAAGACTCGAGCGGCTCTTGCGCGAGAGGAGGCCAGACGGAGCTAGGAGCGCTCCAAGAGGAGCATACTACGCCTCAGGAGATGCAGGCAGGCGCCCCAGAGCCAGACCCGGACAGAGGCCTAGCACTTCCAGAGTAGCTCAGTAGTTCTCTTTCCTTTTCTTTTCATTTCTATTTTATTTTTCTTTTTATTTTGGATTGTTATTTTTATTTGCTACTTACCCCTTCCTTGGATTTGTTTCACACTGAGAGGGTGTGAGATAAGTCTAGGGGAGGTTACTTATGTTTTTTCTTTTTGTTTCACTGTTGTTTGAGTTATTTTGATGTTTTTATTGAGTCAGTTTATGGATTGTTTATGCTTCATGATGATTTCAGACTATTATCTCTGCGCATTGCACTTATTTAGATTCTCATTGACCATTTTATTTGGGCTTTTAGCGCAAGCCAACCGAAATAACTTATGACCAAACTCCCCAATAGAAATCTCTGAAACTCATACTTTTGTCTGAAATATTATTAACTCTATTTTATGTAGCCTACTAATGAACTTAATTGCTTTGATCCAGGAACTTGAAATCAGGAATCAAACCCATCATTCAGGATTACATTCCTATTTTTCTACCATTCTTTTCAGTAATCCTGAGTGACCAGACTCATCTTTAGTCTGGCACCACACCCTTACCTTATCTCCTTGAATCTCCATGTATTTATTTTTGATCTTATATGCAAACATGTGTAAAAACAATGGAGAGAATAGGGTAGACATGATCCTTCTAATTGCTTAGGTAGGATTGAACAGTTTAGGTGGTTTAGACACGGTCCTAAGTGTTTGATTTCTTGGTGGTCGGTGTTTTGGTGGTTTAGATGGATGTATTGCAATTCTTTATGTTGTATGGGTGTTTTAAAATTTAAAAATGTCATTGATATGCTAATTTCTACCAGATTTTCGTTCTCTGAAAAAAAATTCAAAAATTACATTCTCTTTCTTCATATCTTGTTTAGAAATTATCATTTGCATATTATTTTGTTGATTGGATTCGCCCTGAAGTTTGCACGTATTCGGTTTTCTTTTGATTGGTGGTTTGTACTTGGGTAGTTAGGGGACATGGATATCAATATACTCTTTCTCTCCTGCGATTTTGCATAATGTCTTGCATCCTAATGCAGTTTTTGATACCTGAAAGACTCTAAGCCTCACCACTAAAAGCCTTGAATACCTAGCCTGATTTCCTGATTACGAGTTCTTTGGTAAAAAGTTTCACGCCTTTCTTGAATGAATGTAGAGAGTTATTAAAATGAATGTTGAATTTGCAGGTTCAGATTTTAGAGTATGGATGAGCTTGGGATGTCTTGCAGCGATTCTTGGGAAGAATGTTTTAAATGTTTTAAGTCTATATGGTTAGCGAAAGTAGTGCAGAGTAAGGTTTTCTGATAGCATAAGATCTATTTGGTTTTCAAATTTCTTTTCCCGTAGGCTTAATCTTCTCCTTTACTTGAGGACTAGCAAAGATTCAAGTCTGGGGGTTTTGATGTGTTAGTATTGTAGTGGTATTTATTACGGTTTTTACTCGAGAATTATAGTTTTTAGTATGTATTCAGATCTCTTTGGCGCAGATTTGTATTCTTTAGTGTTTTTACAGGAATCGAGCTTGAATGTGCGGAATGATTGCATTTTGGAAGGATTTCAAGCATCGAAGGAAGTTTTGTTGAAGGCTGAAATATCAAAACAGATGGACAAGGATCGATCGATCCTTGTCTCAAGATCGATCGATCCTTGTCTCAAGATCGATCGATCCTTGTCTCAAGATCGATCGATCCCTGTCCCGTTTCTCGGACCGATTTTATGAAAAATTAAACCAAACTTATTGTGAACCGTATTTCATAACTAAACCTAAACTCGTGTTTCTTGTATCATTATGCTATTTTCTGAGTTTTTGAGAGCAAGAAAGAGATTTGTAACCTAAGGAGAAGAATCATCTTTCGTACTTCGAATCTGAGAAGAATTCTG
The DNA here is from genome assembly GCA_900406275.1 of Anastatica hierochuntica. NCBI lineage: Eukaryota > Viridiplantae > Streptophyta > Magnoliopsida > Brassicales > Brassicaceae > Anastatica > Anastatica hierochuntica. The sequence goes on along the minus strand of OVAN01005585.1, from coordinate 370 downwards.
AACCTTACTCTTTATTTTTTTGATCAATACAATGATATCTCTCTTTGACTTGATTTTTGTTGCTTCTCTATTCATGAGTGAGTACATTAGAGCATCCGCGTTGGTGAGAACACATTTTTGTGTTCTTATCTAATATAATATTATTATTTAAAATCTAGTTTTATTATTTAATAAAATTTTAATTTAAAATGAATTGAACAAATAATATAGTGACAAGTGTTATATGGTGTTTTCAAAGCGTTCTTAAGTAAGAACATGTTCTAATCAACTTTACTTAAAATATTATTTTTTATTACATTTTAATTTTTTTAATGGTGATATTGTTATGAACCATTTGATGGCTGACATAACCATTAGTCTGTTGGGTTTG
>OVAN01005584.1:0-23195 GCA_900406275.1 Anastatica hierochuntica | reverse complement strand
ACCTAAACACTATTTACAAAATCTAAGAGGTGAGTTTAATCCCTCACAACCCACTATGGGAAAAATTGGATCTAAAATAAAGAAAAAGCAGATAACAAGTACAAGTCAGGTCTCGTCCGCAAAAGAGGTTTGGACTCGACTTAGGCGGCGGAAACAGAAGTCTAAAGGATTAGATTCCGGATACTCTGTCTTCAGGACTAGTACTCGGTCAAAGACGGTAGTTGCGAATCCCGAGGATTAAGGAAGAGATATCGGAAGAAGTTGCGATAACTATAGGTCTCGAGTAGAACTATAAAAAGGAGGAGGGAGAGAGAATAAGGGATCTTCTTCGACCCTAGAGAGCTAGCTACGACATAGAACACATATTTTCATTCTTTTGTCATTGCTCAATTTGATCATTGCTATTCAGAAACCTCTTTGTAACTCTTTTTTTTAGCCGTAAATCTCAATAAACACATCGATTCATTCAAACAAGTTCTAACGGGATTCTACTCACGTTTAATCTCCTCATCCAAATCTAACCTAAAAATCTAAGTGTGGATTTCATCCTCCACAACACCTCATGATACTCTCATTTTCCCTAGTTATTGCATACCTTTTTCTCACTCGTGCCGTTTGTAAATTGCTCTACGAAGAGATTAGTGAGACTGATAAAGGAATAGATCGATCTGTTGGCAAGATTGATGAACCATTACAACACTAGATTATTCAGGCTAGACCCGAATCCTTTGCACACCACCGATTCATGATGCTCCTTTTGAATAGACACAATAACATAGATTAGTTGTATTGAGTTATATGATTTTTTGGATCCCCGGTTTCGTCGTACATCCTTATCGCGAGAAACGTCAAATTTTTGGGCATCTTCATGATGGTGATGTCATTTGAAAAGCATCACCAATTTTATTGTGCTCTAACACCAACCACCTAATAAAAAATAAGATATAATATTTTTTAACTAAAGAATTTTTAGGGTGAATTTGATGGAAGTACATAAAAATTTATTATTTAGATTTCAGAGAGTGTCAAAAAAAAAAAATATTGGAGAGTTTTACAAAAATAATTTTTTTTTAGTGAACAAAAAATATATTTTAAAATTAAGAATAAATGGTGTAATTTGTGTATTGGTAGAAGTTAAATATGTTTGTCGGCCACGTAGGAGGCTTCCTCTCAGACCACTTGCTCACGAACTAAAAGCAAAGCAAAAAAGTGAAAAATGACAAAGGAGAAAGACGAAGAAGAAACTCACAATCGAATCTTAAGCAATTTTTCAGAAAAATTCTACTAATAGGTTACAATCATCTTCCTACGCTTCGCTCTTAGCTATGGAGTTCCTCTACACTTGCTATTTTACCCGCCCAAAATCCCCTCCTGAAGCAAATATAGCTTTCAATTTAGGAAACTAGGGTTTTGTTCCACTCCTCTTTCCTCTTTGATTCATCGAAATTTTCTGAGTTTGAGAAGTGAAAAAATCGAATTAATTGTACATTTTGAGATGAAGAAGATTCTCGGAGGTCCTGGAACTGTCTGTGGACTGTTACTGAGAATCGGTCAATGTGCTTCCGCTTCAGCTTCCATCGGCGTTATGGTTTCTTCGACGGAGTTCTCTAATCGCACTGCCTTTTGGTATGATTTTCACTTTTGTTTCTCTATAAATATTTAGATTTTTGTTTTGGGTAATGTTGAAACTGCAATGGTTATGGATTCTTCTGCAATTTTTGAGTTTTAGTTATATGTGAAAAGAGAAAGAGATTTAGTTTATGTTCGATTCTGAAATCTAAAAATAGAAATTTTGGGTTTTGTTTCAGCTACTTGATTGCTTCAATGGGTCTTCAATTGCTATGGAGTTTTGGTCTCGCATGTCTTGATGTTTATGCTCTGAGGAGCAAGAAAGATCTCCAAAACCCAATCTTGGTTAGCTTATTCGTCGTTGGTGATTGGGTATGTAACCACACATTTTTATAGCTTTATACTTTGGATTTGAGTCTTTTCAAATGATTGAATTTGTTTTGTTTCTGTAGGTGACTGCTATGTTATCTCTTGCAGCTTCATGTTCATCAGCAGGAGTTGTAGTTTTATATGCTAAAGATCTTAAGTACTGCGATATTCGAGACCAGTTTTCATGTCTTAGCTATGAAGTAGCCGTAACGCTTGCTTTCTTCACTTGGGTTCAGATTGCTGTTTCTTCTCATGTCACATTTTGGATCTTAGCCTCTGTTTAGTTTTCGAAAATGAAACCCCGACTTTTTTTTCTTGGAATATTGACAACGTCTTGTAACTTTAATGACATTGAACATTTTTGCTTTAGATTAATTACATCAATGTTTCTTGAAGGTAAAGCTTCTTTTGAAGCTTACTACTATTACGCAGATTTTTTTTTTGTAGTATACTCACTTTTCGAAAAATACGTAACTTCTTTTGAAGTCTGTTCTAAAAGGTTAATATTTTGTGATTTTGGTCAAATATAAAATTAACATGCGCGAATTTCTTTTGAAGTCTTCTCTACCAAGTCAAACTTTGGTCAACTACAAAACTATCTTCACTTTTATGCAGACTTTACGTGAAGTCTGTTCTAAAAATATCAAATATTTTGGTCAACTACAAAACTAACCTGCCTTTTAGAGTTTGCGCAATTTTTTTTTGTTATCAAAGAAATGTGTACACTTCACTTTAAGTATACTCAAATATTTTTCAACTACAAAACTAACCTCTGCGTTGACTAGCAGACTTCCCGCGAAGTCTACTATGGTTGCAGACTTCACGAGAAGTCTGCAAAACGCATATATGCAATTTAACAAAAATGAAGTTTGGGAGTTTGCCTTGATTTGATTTGAGTTGCCTCTTAGCTTCTCCAAGTGTTCATAACCGCAATCAAAGTGATTTGAGTCATTATTTGTGCTAGAATCGACAAAATGGTGAGATTCAAAATTTGAGATTTTGAAAAAACGAAAATTTCTTGGATTTTTGGTTTGAAATGGAGAGGATATGAGATGATATGAAGTTTTGATAGTAATATTGTGGTTTCAGAGCTTAAAAATGGCATTAAAATGAGGATTCAAACCTTCAATTTTGGTTGTTAACGGTGGTTGAGAAGATTGAAGAAGATGACATTTTTGTTAGTATGTAAAGTAATTGAGGCATTTTAGTATTTCTAAATTTCTGATTTTATTTAAATAATTTTTTAATGGCAATTTTGGTAAATATGAATTGTTTAGAATGATAAAATGTGGGATTTTGAAAATAGAGGAGAGAGAGTGTTAGTTTTGCAATTAACTTAAATATTTGAGTCATTTTTGCAATCACCCAAAAAAAAAATCATGAACCCCAAACAATATTCTCAAATAAAAAAGTTTAACCCAATTGTCAAATATGAGATTATTCGATTTCCAAGTTTTAATTTATAATAATAATGTTAACATTGTCATTTTTATTATATTAATAGCGTTAACATATTTTTTATTGTCAAATTTACTAAAAAGTTAATTAATCTTGGCAATTTGGCAATACGAATTTGTATTATCTATACTATTAAATGAGAAGTCCCTTTAGTAGAAAAATCTGATTTGTTTTAATTCTATTGGACAAAAATGATGACATGGAAGAAAAGAAATGATGACATGGAAGAAAAGAAATGATGACATGTAAAATTTGACATTAGCTTAATTAAATAGATAACTTTATTAGGATATATAAATATAATATTTTTAATTTGTCATTATTTCAATTATTTATGTAATGCTAATAGAATATAATTAATACTAAATTTATTATCATTATATATTTTTATAAATTATGTAAACGACAAATTATGTTAACATAGAAATAATTATTTTTATCAATAAAAACTGAATTTGTTTTGTTTTATAATTGAAATTTTAAAATTAAAAAAAAATGATGATTAAAAAGTAGAATCAGTGTTGATTAAAAAATTTTAATCAATTTTTAACAAAATAAGAAAAAAGAAACTATTAAAATTTTGAAAATATTAATTGGCAAATCTATATTATTAATTGGAAAGTAACTTTAGCGAAAATCTAATTTATTTTAAATTTATTGGTCAAAGATGATGGCATGTTACACAAAAGATGACATGATTAATACAAATAATGACATGAAATAGTTGATATTAACTTGTTTAAAACAAAATCTTGATTGAAAACTTGATAAAAATTACATTCATTTATAAATATTATACATAGATATCGATCATGATTTAGTTTTTGTTGATTAAATTATGTAAATTTTACCCAAAAATAAATTAAATCAATTATGAGATGAAAAATGTTTTAAAAAAAATAAAATATATATATATATATATACATATATATATACATATCTTTAATTTCAACAATAATTTAAATTAAGAGGAAAAATAAATAATGTTAGTAACAAATACTTTTTAGTTTATAAACATCCCATTAAACTGTAATATTAATAGATTATCATAAATTCATATATAACCTAATTATATCGTTAAATTTGGTTGACTAATGAACATTTAATTATATCAAATTATATGATTTTAATTTTGAACATTTATGAAAATATTGTTTAATTAAATTTGGTTGATTATCATATAATTATATCGAATTATATGATTTCAGTTTTGAACATTTATTAATATATTGGTTCATAAACTCTTAATTAAAAAAATATGAAGTTAATTATATAATTTGACTTTATTAGAATCAGAAAAATGAACAAAAAATAAAAAAAATTATGAAAAGAATTATTATTTTGAATTAATTCTTACATTCAAAAAGTTTGGTAATATTCAAAAATTATTTTTGACATCTAAGACATAACATCAAACACTATAAAAAATTGAAATAAATATAAATATAATTTAACTTATTCCTGCACAAGGTGCTAGTAATGATCTAGTTGTTGTGAAACTAATGAGAAGGGATATCTTTATTAATGATAGGAACATCCCTTATATAGGGAGAATTACATAGTACAAGATAGAAGTACAAAGTACAATAGAGAAGTACATATGGAAGTACAAAGTACTAAACTACTACACTAAGTACTAAACTAATGGACCTAAGGCTAACATGGGCTTGCGCCAAGCCCAACAGACTAATGGTTATGTCAGCCATCAAATGGTTCATAACACTAGTTAGATTTTAAACATAAATAATCTATTATCTTAAAATAAAATTAATGTTTTAAATTTAGTTATTATTATGCACAATTTTTTTAAAGTTTTACTTTTCTAACAATTTATGTTTTGAAAATTATAAGAATTGAAATCGTACAATAGAGATTTGAAATTTTAATTATGTACTATTATTTTTAAAATTTTAATCATTTAATAGTACTATATAGTCATGTTATATTTAATGGAAGTATTTATTTCATAAATTCAAAAAAATGAAATGATAATATTCCAATGATTTAAAATTATTAAATATGTTAAACAAAAAATTATATACGATGTAAACCCTAAAACCCAAGTTATATAAGCTTTACCCCCATTTTTTTGAGTAGAACATTACACATAAGATAAACTCATTCTCAATAAGACCAAGCATAGACTTGCGTCCCACTTTTTAAAAAATGTATGTAAAATCGACATTTTTTTTAAGTCGCGACTTTCGAAATTTATTCGACTCTGTTAGGTTTGAACTAATAATATTTTGTATTTAAGTATTGTTTCTAAATTAAATTGGATTTTAAATAAATTGATTAGTTTATATTTTTAAATATTAATTTAGATGTTTACTAATTTTGGTGCAAAATTCAAATTCAACTAGTTAACAGATTTTTTTTCGTCTAGGAGTTCGAATCAAGTTGTTCTAGTATCAAAAATCGATCTAAATATTCTAGAAAACCATAGAACATGATGGCTTGTGATGCAGTTCTCCGAATCAAGAACGAAGAGGGAACACTTACAAAGATCTCGTAAATTTGTCGCTATAGTTTTTTTCAAAAAAATGTTTGAATTATTTTGAAAAAAAAGTTTCATTATTCGGTGTCAAGGTTATCACTTCCAACTAAAAATTGTTGCATTACAGTCATCCGTCGAAAAATTGATCTAAACTTGTCATGTGACCGATGTAAGATAGAGTATTGCTTCTTGCTTCGTCACTTAGGTTTAAATCGTCTCTTCCTTTTTATCACATTTTCGAACATTGAAAAAACAGATTTGAGGCTATATATGTACATGTTCGAGCTTGATGAGAAAATATAATGATCTAGTACGCAAAATAAATAGACACACACAAATTTGTTAACGGAGTTCGGTTTTCCTACATCTCGGGACCAAGTCCAAAATTCATTCACTAGAAAAAGCTGCAACTTACAATTGCTATATTACATCCACCACTCTTTCCTAAAATTACAATGAAAGAAGAAAACTACCACTCATATGAAACAAGTGTAGATCTTCAAAATAAAGCACCAACAAATAGATCTTCATCATCTTGTCTGATGGGACGACATCACATACAACCATGTGCATCTCACAATGGAACCCTAAACATCATCTTGTCTTGCCTTTCCTCTCGACGACTGTGTCTTATTTAAACTCCTCAAAGTGAAAACTCTAACCCCTTTAATTTGGGCTTTCTTATGAAAAACCATGTGACTCTTCCTTTTCTCAGACATGCTCCGTCTGTTCCAACAAGTCTATCATGTTCCAACAGAAACTCCTCTTTGAAACTTAACCTCCGTTTAGTTTTCGAAAATATCCTTTTTTCTTAGAATTTGAGACATCTTGTAGCTTTGATGACATACAAAACACTTTGATTCAATTCAATCGAGATATTATTAACCGATCTATAATTTTTAATACAACTAATAGAGTACTAATTTTGACATTACGACTTAGCTATAGAAGGATATAAATATACTTATATTCAAAAAATTAGATTTGAAATTCAAAAAAAAATTTTAAAAGGGATAGGGCCATATAGTATGTTGTATATATTGCTAGTATGTCACAAAGCTCTTAATTGTATTGGATTCTAGATACTTTTAAAGATTTGATTGAAAGTGATTATATTTCCCTTAGTCATTGGACTCTATCACAAATTTTTATATACTACATGAATTCATATGAGAAGTTACCGTATATATGGAATTCTGTTAGACTCAATCAAAGATTGCTAAAGAATAGAAACATATACCAAATAATGACTTATTCTTCTCCCTCTCCCACCCCGATCGATTTGTGGAGACTTCAAACAATGAGACTGTCTCTGAACTCATTAAGCAATGAAATAGGAAGTCTTTTTGTAAAAATGTCCACGAACGAAAGAGAGGATGGCACATGTAAAATTCGAACATGGCCCACCATAACTTTTCTGTTTCGACATGCTTCGTCCGTTGATGTTTGACAGGATTGTTGGAGAGATGCACCGCACTTATGTTATCACAATATACCAAGGTAGCAAATTTGATTTGACAATGCAGTTCTAATAAGAGATTATGAACCCATCACATCTCACCGACCGCATACGCCACACCTTTATGCTCAGCTTCAACATTGGATCTTGACACCGTTTATTTTCGTTTAGACGACCAAAAAATTACATTGCCCCGTAAGTAGATACAGTAGCCTGAGATCAAAGGACAATGTCAAAGCAATATGATAACCTCAGTTATGTCGATGAGCAATACAATACATGCATAGAACTTGATGTTGTTCAGCTTCTTTTTGTGTCAAAGAAATCTAAAGAAGCACTATTGAGAACAAACATAATAGCTTTGAACTTATGTTGTCCTTCACCATGGAAGTGTTTTAAAGCCAAATGCTCACCCAAGTCATTGTTGAGACTCTTATAGCCGACAACATATTCCTCCTTGTTGATTTTCTTTTAATTCCTCATCTAGATAGGCTTCTGTTTGTTAAACTCGTGGGATTTCTATTACTTAATCTTCTTCTTTTTCTTTCTCATTTTCGTGTGTCTCAGTTTTCCAAACAACAACTAATACGAACAATTTGTAGTTATATAACTCATGTTGATACTGCTAGATCCATAAGCCTTTTCTTCTCAAGCTAGTGAAGGATCCAACGTTTCAATGTTGCCACATGTACACATACAATTTGTGACACAACCAAGCGTTGAGCCAGGAAGAAGCAGATAGCAAACTGTTGAAACATTATCACATCTGCAATAGGACATCCATTTTTCACAAAACCATCATTTCACATTCTTGGTTGAGTGATAAAAAAAAGTATTCCAATGATGTTGGTTTTGTTCTGAGAGTCCTCATGGATACCGAGTCTCAGATTCTTGGAGAATGCCTTATAGAACTTGATGCATGCTTCCTTGTTCCCACCAATCTCAATGAAGAGCTTGAGGTAGTTCATCACAAAGCCTATATTGTAATGTGTCTCTTGAGTTGTTAAGAGGAAGATCTTCACATTAACCAATACCTTTGAAAAATTCAAGTTGGAATGATGACCTCACATATGTGGATGAGAAAGACGCCACAAACATAGAGCTTACTGTTGTTAGGCTTCTTTTTGTGTCAAAGAGATTGAAAGGAGCACTCCTGAGAACAAAGATGATAGCTTTGAACTTAATTTTTCCTTCACCAGAGAAGTGTTTCAAAGACAAATGTTCTTCCAAGTTATTCTCGAGACTTTTTCTTTTTGATTTCTCATCCAGATAGGCTTATTTTTGTTAAACTCGTAGGATGTCTCATCCTTGGTTTTCTTTCTTTTTTCTCCTCCACTAGTGCTTCAGCTGCCCTAGCAAAAAAAAATATGGAGACTTTGTAGTTACTGAACTCATGTTAATATTTTAGTTAATACATAAGCTTTGTCTTCTCAATATATTCCAACTGGTTTTCCTAGAGGTAAAGATTCATCCCATTAAAAGCTTCCCCGTCTCTGGTCAAACTGAAAGACCCACCATTTTGAGGTTCCAAGATGTGCACATGCAGTTTGTTTGTGACAAGAACCTTGTCAAAAGCTAAGTGGTGAGCCAAGAATAAAACAACCAACTATTGAAACACTATTGCATTTGCAAGCGGTGCATCCCCACGAGCTACTTATAAGTAGACCTTTGGAAAATTGACACAAACTTTGTAAAATTTAGAAAGCATTAACAAAAAATAAAATAAACAGAGATTACAAATATAGGAGATACATTCCATCTCCATTCCACCATCATAATCAATAGATAAGATGTTGCAATGCAAGTTTGTACGAATAACAATGAGACACTCATGTTTTACAAAACTATCATTTCACGCTCTTGGTTGAGCGGTAACGGTGCATTCCAATGATCTTGGTTCAATTTTGAGTCTTCATGATATTGAGCTTCATATTCTTGGAGAGGGACTTGTAGAACTTGATGTAGGCTTCCTTTTTCCCATCAGTCTCAATGAAGAGCTTGAGTGAATTCATCACAAAGGCTATGCTGTAATGCATCTCTTGAGTTGTTAAGAGGAAGATCTTCAGATTAATCAGTAATTTTGACAAATATAAGTTAGAATAATGACCTTGGAGATTTCGATGATCAATATACCGTTGTAATAGAGCTTAATGTTGTTAGGCTTCTTACTTTTGTCAAAGTGATCGAAAGGTGCACTTGTGGGAACAAAGAGGATATATTTGAATTTAAATTGCCCTTCACCAGAGAAGTATTTCAAAACCAAATGCTGTTCCAAGTCATTGTTGAGACTCTTGTAGATTGCATCATAATCCTACTTGTTGACTTCCTTTGGATTCCTCATCCAGACAGTCTTTTTTGCTAAATTCATGGGATTTCTCATCCTTTGTTTTCTTCTTTTTCTTCCCCTCCTTTAGTGCCTCAGTTTTCCCCTCGACAACAAATATGGAGAATTTGTAGTTATTGAACTTGCGTTGATACTATAACAAACCCTTAAGCTTTTTTTTATTCTCAGAGTACTTCGATTGGTCTTCCTTGAGGTAAAAAGTCATCTCGTTAAAAGCTTCCCCATCTTTAGTCCTATTAAAAGACCCACCGTTTCAAGTTTACCACATGCATACGTACGATTTGTTTGTGACAAGAACCTTGTCGATAGACAAGCCAAGAAGAAGCAGATAACAAAATGTCAAAACACTATTGCATTTGCAAGCGGTGCATCCCCCCACGAGATCTTTGTAACCAGACCTAGTGATGGTTCTGAAAGTTGACATAAACTCTGTAAAATTTAGAAAGCATTAGAAATAAAACAAAAAGCATACATAGATTAGAAACATAGGATATGTTTCATAATCAATAGATATGTTGTTGCTAAGAAAATTCGTATGGACAACAATGGGATGTTCATGTTTCATAAAACCATCATTTCACGCTCTTGGTTAAGTGGTGACACAGCATTCCAACGATCTTGTTTCATTTCTGAGAGCCCTCATGGATACCGAGCTTCAAATTCTGAGAAAATACCATGTAGAATTTTATGTAGGCTTCCTTTTGTCACCAATTTCAATGAAGAAGTTGAGTTAGTTCATCACAAAGTTATGTTGTAAATTTTTTTTTGAGCTGTTAAGGGGAAGATCTTCAGGTTAATCAATACCTCTGACAAATCCAAGTTAGAGTGACGACTTCAAAGATGCCGATGAGCAAGATACTATGGGCAAGAGCTTGGTTTTTAGGCTTCTTATTTTTGTCAAAGAGATCGAAAGGAACACTTCTTGGAACAAAGAAGATAGATTTGAACTTAAGATGTCATTCACCAGAGAAGTATTTCAGAGTTAAATGTTCTTCGAAGTCAATGTTGAGAGTCTTGTAGACTAAGCATGTTCGTAAAGACAACAATGGGACGTCCTTGTTTCAGAAAACCATCATTTCACGCTCTTAGTTGAGTGGTTAAAAGAGCAGACCGAAGATCTTGGTTCTGTTCTGAGAGTCTTCATGGATCTCGAACTTCATATTCTTTAGAGAACCCATCACTGAACTTTATGTAGGCTTCTTTGTTCCCACCAATGTCAATAAAGAGCTTAAGTGAGTTTATTACAAGGCTCTATTGTACTGTGTCTCTTGATTTGTTGAGAGGAAGATCTTCATATTCAACAACAAATTTGAAAAATTCAAGTTAGAATGACAACCTCACAAATGTTGATGAACAAGACACCACAGACATAGAGCTTGATGTTGTGAGGCTTTTATGTCAAAGAGATCGAAAGGACCACTTCTGGGAACAAAGAGGATAGATTTGAACCTAAATTTTCATTCACTATAGAACTGTTTCAAAGTCAAATGCTCTTCCAAGTCATTGTTGAGACTCTTGTAGATGGCAGCATACTCCTCCTAGTTGATTTCCTTTCAATTCTCCATTCAAATAAGATTTTCATTGTTAAATTCATGAGATTTCTCATCCTTGGTCTTCTTTTTTATCTTCTCCTCCTCTAGTGTCTTAGTTTCTCCAACAACAAGAAATACAGAGGATTTGTAGTTACTGAACTCACGTTGATACTGCAACAAATCCTTAAAATTTTTCTTCTCAAGGTACTCCAACTGGTTTTCCTTGAGATAAAGAGTCATGTCGTCAAAATCTTCTATTTCTCTTGTTACAATGAAAGTGGTAGTGATTTGTGTTTGGCAAACACAAACAATCGAAGCTCATGAATGTGTATATGACAGATGCTTGTGAAAGAGCTTGAAGAAAAGTTTTTGTTTATGAATATAGAAAGAGGGCAGAATGTTAAGAATGCGCACAACAATGTTTAGAGATTCGACCTAGAAAATTGGTGGGAGACGAGTCTTAACCAACAGGTGCGAATGTTGTTATTGATCATTCGAATTATTCGTTATGATATTCCATTTTGTTGAGAAGCGTAAGGACAAGAGTACCGAACAACAATCCCACCAGTGTCAAGGAAATCTCAGAATTGAGCATTGTCATACTCCCTGCCATTGTCATATTGGAATGTTTGATGGTGGAAGCAAACTAATTTTCAACAAAAGAGGAAAAGAATAAAAACTTGTTAAACAAATTAGATTTTTTACATAATGAAAATCCATTGGAAATGATTGAATTGACCAAGAAATAAGACATAGCATTTGATGCAATTTATGTTCCGGATAGGGGAAGTCCATATATCAGAATGGATAATTTCAAAAGGATGAGAAATATGAGAATTTAAATATGAAAATGGAAGGTTTAATTGTGCTCTCAATTGACAAGTCTCAGAAAAAGGTCATTTTCTTTATTACAAGATATCGAGTGAGTTGAGATAAGAAATTTGAGCTAACTGTCTTGACATGTCCAAGCCTTTTATGTCTTAAAGTAGAAGATGAAACGAGAAGGGCGATTGGGGTAACTTCCAGTTTATTGGGAACACATGGAATGTAGTACAATTCACAACCGTTATCACTTTGAAGAAGAGTTTGCCTAGTTTGGAGATCTTTCACAGTAAAACTAAATGGGTCAAGTTCAATGGAACACCAATAATCAGTAGTGAAACGTCAAACATATTAGATTTTTCATAATGTGAGGAGCAACCAGAACATTTATTCAAAGGTAAAGAATGAGAATTCGAGAGAAGAGCATAAAAATCATAGGAGGTGATAAGAATTTTGGAACCATTTGATATGTGCATATTTTACATGCATTTATACTTATATTTTCTAGGTTCTCGATTCATCTTCTTACATATTTGTACATAATCTCATCATATTTGTTTACTTTTGCATTCATAGTTGTTCTAAAGTCCATTTCATAGGTTTGGGTATTTTGCATTGTATTTGATATGTTTTTTTGTCTTTTTTAGGTGCTAATGGAGTATGGAGCAAAGGAATGCACTTGAGACTTGGATTGGATGCAAATGGATAAATGGTAGATAGTGAACCGACTAAGGTGTCTTAAATATCGGATCATATGGATGACTTTAGCTGCTTAGATCAAGTTCATCTTCTAAGACAAGATAACAAATTTAATTAGCTTCGTTTTGACGCTGGTTTGAGGCCATTTCCATAAGCGGTTCAAGAGATATGGTCAATTTAATGAAGACATGTCAATCTATTAAGAGCCGCCAAGCCACTCTTCAAGACCCAAAGACCTGCGCTTGGTCAGCGGCTTTCCAGAGCAAACTGGAGTCCTACGCTCCCCTGTCCCACCGACGTTCGCTTGGTCGACGGCTTTTCAGAGAAGATCCAACATCAAATCCGCCGAGCTGTGATCCAAAATCCAGAGATCCACGCTTGGTCAACGGGCATCTGAACACACTTGAATTAATTGGATCTGACCCGATTTGTCTCGGGTCGACCCGGTTCAACCTCTTTCCCTATAAATACTCATTGTTAGCCTCCTTAGAACCAAAGCTACCTTAGCCACTTTTTATTCTTACTTTCTTCAAAGATTGTTTGTGTTTTAAGATCAAAACAAGTTGTAATCAATCTTTGTTTTGGATTCCTTTTAAATTTCTAATGCATTAGATGTTTCTCTTTGATTCTTGTTTCTTCCTTTGTTCTTCACATGTTCGTTATCTCTTCTCATCTTTGCATATTTCATTTTTAGCTTAGATCTAGTTTATTTGCATCATTACCCATATTATTCATCTCATTTTCTCACTAAATCCATGAGCTTTCAAGGGATTTTTGACAACCCTTGGAGATTTATGGGTCTTTGTGAGTAAACTTCATTTGATATTGGGAATGGTAGATTAGGAATGGAACTTATGGTTGATTGATGATGTTTAGTGATAGATAAAACATGATTGTCTATGATTTAGGTGTGCTTAATGCTTGATTTAGTGTAATTAACCAAGTTCTTGACATGTATGCATTTCTCGCCCGGGAAGTATTCGATGAAATATCTAGAAGAACCTAAATCATACAAATGTTATCTAGCCAATGAAAATTGATGATTATATGCAATAGTGTCTAGATGGAATGATTCTTAATAATGACTATACTTAATAAATATCAATGAGAGATAAATTTATTTATGCTCAGCAAATGTAGTCTTGAGCTATGAGAATGGGAAAGACTTGAATTACCATTGCTTTGCTTGTTAATTACAACATGCAAGAGTTGAGTGATTGCTTGCTTAGTGATGTAGCTTTTAACCACGAAAGTGGTACTAGCTTTTGTATGATCTTTCCATGGTTGAGAGACGTTTTTTTTTATCAATTAGAACAATGTTAAGTTTTTCTAGCCCACGAAAGTAGATTATTAGCTTGCTTATTGATTAAAGGAACTTGATCTTAATATCACTTGCATGATTTGATTTGTGATCTGCGGAAGTTGAGTTAGTCATTTATGCTTGTGAATAGATTTTGAGCCAGGGAAGTGGGATAGCTTGATTGTTGTACTCCTTGGTCATAATATGTGCACTTAGTTGTTTTTCTCATCAATTAGCTACTTGTTCTTAACTCTTCAATTGCCATTTCCCAAGATCCATTCCACATCATCTTGAATCTTGGTTAGTTAGTTTCAGATTTACAAAATGATTATTTGTGCATAAGTTTGCTTGCTTGGTTCGTTCATTCATATATGTGTTAGTGTGTTTAGATCGTGTTTGCATTTTAAGATTTGAATTTAGTAGCTTAATTAGTAGTTAAATTACCCTTTCACCTATTTGCTTAGCTTAGATAAGTTTTTCTCAATCCTAGTGCTTAGATCTTACCTCCTTTGTGTTAAAAATGTTACAACACATTAATGTGCTCTTGCGGTTTAGTGAGTTGTTAGTTGATTAAGGTCTTTCGAATTCAAAACTTGAATAAGTTAATCGCTAACAAATTCTCTCTATCAAGTTTTTGGCTCCGTTGCTGGGAGCTAGTATGATTTAACATTAAGATTTCAAAGTTCTCTTAGACTAAGTTTTCTTATGTTTTGTTTTATTTTGTTTAGAGACTAATTTTCTGTGAAGTGTTTGATCTTTTTGCAAGGTACAACACAATGAAGAAAGATGATGACTTCCAACGTGAGTTCAATTTTGGAGCCCCCAAGCTATCAAGGAGCTTACAAAACATTCACCTCACAAGAGTATCGTCCTTATGGAGAAAAATCTCAAGGGTACATTCATTAGTGTCAATCTCTCCAACGTTCATTTTTGTTCAAGGAAGAGGAGAACTATAATATGATAAGGCAATTTATTGAAAATGAAGAAAGGGACAAGATTGAGAGGAAGAATATGATTGATGAGCTTAGTATCAAAATATATGTTTTCCATCAAGGTCTTTGCGTGGAAGATATGGGAGCACACATGGTGTTAACCGAGACTAATCTCATACAAGAAATCGAAGTAAATGGGAGAATATGTGTTCCTTCTTATAAAACCATTATGGAGCCGACTTTCATAGCTATTTGAGAAGGTTTTGTAGAGGGAGCTCAAGACTTGGATACATTCCTCAAACAAGCCAAAGAGTCCCTGGAAGAGCTTGAGTTACTCATTAGAAAGGTGCCAATTGAAAATGGTGACATTGGGTACGAAGAAGAAACTGAAATCATGCCTACAATGAGTAGCTCACTTATAAACATCAAGGAGAACGTAGGCGACTATGGGATGCCCGTTGAAGAACCTTGTAAAGTTTTCTCATAAGATAATTGTGAAGGAAAATAGGAGAAAAAGTCCATCAATAAGAGCATGATTTTAAGCAAAGAAGAAACCAAACTAGCGGACATATACTTTACACAATAATAGGAAGAGATCATAGAAGACTTTGAGAAGCTCTTCGGATGTCCTAGTGAAGTAAATTTAAATTATAAGCTTGAAATAAATGAGCAAAAGAGATAGAGTATATCATCCAAGGAAGAAGAATACATGCAATCCATTGCCAAAAAGGAGATCAAGGGTGAAGAGCCTAAGTAGAAAGAAGACGTGAACAATGAAGAACTCTCAAAAGAAAGTTCAAGAAGAAGAGCCTCCAATGCTACAACCCAATGAAAAGAATCTAAGCACAACTCCATCAAAGAATGAAGGAGACTTTATGATCCAAGAAGAGTAGTCTTAGAAGAGATAAGGATGGATGAGTTTAAGGGGTGATTCTACGATGAATATGAGTCGGGTGATCATTGGCTTCATCATAAGAACCTCAAAAAGTCAAGCTAAGAGACTTAAAACAAAGGGCACTTGGGAGGCAATCCTATGAATATCCTTTTCGTTATGATTTTAAGTTTAGTTTTTGTTTATGCTTGTGTCTTTGGTTAGCTTGCAAGTGTGTTTAGGAAAATTATATGGCTGTTCGGCACTCTTGCTCCTCCATTATTCCGCTCTTCATTCAAATATGGTGGAACAGCTCGTGATGTGTGGATTCGAATTGAGAACCAATTCCGCAACAATAGAGAGGCACGAGAAATCCAACTCGACAATGAGTTAAGGACGACCGAGATTGGTGATCAAACTATCCAGTAGTACACTCAGAGAATGAATTCTCTTGCCGATCTGCTCTCTAACCTTGACGCTCCCGTCTCGGAGAGGATGTTGGTTATGTACCTTCTCAATGGCCTAAATGAGAAATTTGATGACATAATTAATGTTATCAAACACAAATATACGTTTCCTACCTTTGATGTGGCGAAGTCGATGTTTGAATTGGAGGAGACCACACTGAAAAAAGCTCGAAAACTCACATTTTCCCTTCACATAGACACTGCCTCTTCTGCAATTGTTCTCGTTGCCAACTGTTCTCCAAAACCCTCCAACAACCACCGATCTGCTTTAACAAAATCTAATGGCTATCGAGGTAATCGTCGTGGAGATAATTAATACAAAGGCAAGAACATCTTTCAGTTCGGTAATCCAGGATTCCCCTATCCTATTGGCCTTCTCATGTGATGTGGTTTGGGCCTTTTCCACAATGGCCCAATCACTTCTCAGCTTGGACTCCACATGCCCAAACTCCAACATATTGTGGACAAGCAGCATCTCTAGTTCAGAATCGACCGCGACCCTCATCCTCTCCACAACCTCAACTAATGGATATGCATCCAATTACCTTCACTGAAGCATACACGACAGAGGTTCTTCAAGACCCAACCATGTCTGGTAGGTACATGGATTCCGAAGCCATAACTCACTTTGCCAAAACAACCGGGAAAATCACTTCTACTCTCACACATAAAATCGCTCATAATGTCATCGTAGGTAATGATTCCAAACTTCATATCGTTTATGTTGGGTTTTCTTCGATTCATACTTCCTCGCGTCCTTTATCTCTTCAGAACATGCTTGTAACTCCTGATATTGTTAAAAACTTAATTTCTATCCGTAAATTAACGAAAGACAATTGGTGCACTGTCAAATTTGATCCTTTTGGTTTTTTTTGAAGGACATTCAAACCCGAAAGCTTCTACTTCGATGTGACAGCTCCAGAGACCTCTATTCTCTTCCATCCAATTTCAATAAAACTCCATCTTCAACAGCTCTTTTGGCTTCCTCTTCCACGCTTTGGCATAAGCGCTTGGGCCATACTAATAGTGTTGTTCTTCGTTCTTTGCAAAACTCAAATTTCATCTTTTGTAATAATGACAAACTGCTCAGTTCTTGTCAACCATATCTTTTGGATAAAAGCACCAAGCTTCCATTTTATTCCTCTCATACTTTGGTTATTCATCCGTTCGAAATAGCCCACTTCGATGTATGGACTTCTGCTATCTCTAGTAGCAGTGGCATTAACTATTATGTGCTTTTCTTAGATCACTATTCTCACTTCGTTTGGGTTTATCCTCTTCAACGTAAGAGTGAAGTGTTTTTTAAGTTTTTGCATTGCACAAACTATGTCAAAAATCAATTTGTCATTTCGATTAAATCTCCCCAATGCGACAATGGAGAGAGTTTGACAATTCCCAGTTCAAAGAATACTTTGATGACAATGGGATTACGGTCAGGCTCTCATGTCCTCATACCTCTCAACAAAACGGTAAGTCCGAATGTATGATTCAAACTATCAACAATATCATACGAGCACTTTTGTTTTAAGTTTAATTATCGTCGAGCTATTGGGTAGAGACTCTCAATATTGTTGTTCACCTTCTAAGTATTTTTCCCTCTGTTGTTGTTAAAAATCAGATTCCATATACCATTCTCTTCAATAAGCAGACAACATATACACACTTGAGGGTATTTGGTTACTTGTGCTTTCCAAACTCGAATCATTCAAATCTTTCAAAGCTCTCACCTCGTTCCACTCCATGTTTATTTCTTGGATATCCATCCAACCATCAAGGTTTTAGGTGCCTTGATTTGAAGACAAAAAAATTATCATCTCAAGGCGTGTATATTTCGATGAAGACACTTTTCCAGCCGCTGAGACTAAACACAAACAACCTTCCTCTTATTCGTTTTTTGACACTTTCGATGATCATTCACCATTTTTCCGAACCATTCTTCAAGCTCCCATCAAAATCCCTTCAACACCACTAATCTCGCAACTTGAGCCACTCATTTCCAACAATCCTCAACCTCAACCAGCTCCTCATCATCAAATGACAATGGAGCAAAGGTTGTAATTCGCAAACCGAAACATATCTTGTCTCTTCTCAGTTTTACAAAATCGCCCCTTCCTAAAAGCCAAATTACAAGATCTTAAAGATCCTAATTGGAATCATGCGATGACTAGTGAGTATGATGCTATGATTGAGACGCGGAGCTGAGATTTGGTTCCTCGGCCTTCAAATGTCAACATAGTCCGTTCGATGTGGCTGTTCAAACACAAGCATGATGCGAATGGTGAGCTAACTCGTCACAAGGCACGTTTAGTTGCCAATGATAAGTCACAAGAAGAAGGTATTGATTTCACTGAAACCTTCAGTGCGGTTATGAAACCAACAACTATTCGAACTATTTTCAACATTGGCGTTGCTCTTGACTGGCCTATTTGACAACGTGATGTCAAGAACACTTTCTCCATGGTGATTTAGAAGAAACAATTTTTATTCCCCAACCCCTGGTTTTGTTGACCCTTTGAAGACTCATCATGTCTGCAAATTGCGGAAAGCCGTATATGGCTTAAAACAAACGCCACGAGCCTGAAGCTGTCCATTTGTTACTTTTTCACTAACTTAGGCTTTATCCAAAGCATAAATGATGTTTCATTGTTTGTTTTCAGGTAAGGAGCTAATTTGGTGTATGTTTTGCTCTATGTCGACGAAAAATTGTTAACAGCTTCATGCAAAACACTTCTCAACAATATCATCGCTTCTTTGAATTTTTTTTCCAATTACAGATGTGGGTAAAGTACATCATTTCTTGGGTATAAAAGCTGATTACAACAAAGATGGTCTATTCTTGAGTTAAAGTTCCTACACTAAAGATATTATCAATTGTGCCCATATGGGAGATTGCAAGCCCATTGCTACACATGTAGACCTCAAATCCAAGCTTTCCAAAAATGATGGTGAGTCCCTTAAGGATCCTACAAAGTATCGTAAGTTAACTAATGCACTTCAATACTTGACTTTCACCCGCCCTGACATCTCTTACGCCGTGCATCAAATCTGCTTATATATGCATTGTCCTCGCCTACCTCACCTTCATGTCTTGAAAACAATCATTTGTTACCTCAAGGGCACTCTGTTTCACGGTCTCCGACTTCGCAAAGGACCAATTGACTCTTTCACAGCCTATTCCGATGTTGATTGGGTTGGCTGCCTCGACACTCGTCGCTCCACATATGGTTTTTACGTCTTTCTCAGTCCCAATTTAGTCTCTTGGTCAGCGAAATGGCAGTCCACTGTCTCACATTCCAACTCTAAGGCAGAGTACAAAGGGGTTTCCAACACCGTAGCGGAACATTGTTGGCTTCGGAACTTGATGCTTAAGCTTCATGTTCCCATCACCAAGGCATCCATTATTTATTGCAATAATATTAGCTTCGTATACCTATCATACAATGCAGTCAAACATCAGAGAACTAAACATGTTGAGCTCAAAATTTACTTTGTAAGGGAAAAAGTAGCAGTTGGTGAGATCAAGGTCATAAACGTTCCTTCGTTACTCCAGTATGCGGATATCTTCACCAAAGGCTTGTCATCCTCCTTATTTAATGAATTCTGAAATAGTTTAACTGTTCGATCACCCGACGCTTCAACTGGAGGAGGGTGATAGAATATAAGCATACTTTGTTACTATACTGTAGATATTATTGTTATATTGTTACTTGTATATTCTCGAAATCTTGTAACTACTAAGGCTTTATATAGCTATATCAATTAGATATCAAGGCAAGGGGAATTCTCCTACTTTCAGTTAGGGAAGACACGTCAATATATTAAGAATCGCCGAGCTACGCTTCAACACCCAGAGATCTGCGCTTGGTCAGCGGCTTTCTAAAACAAACTGGAGACATGCGCTCCCCTGTCCCGCCGACCTGTGCTTGGTCGGTGATTTTTTAGATAAGATCCAACATCAAATCAAACAACCAACTGTGATTCCAAACCAGGAGATCCACCCTTGGTAGGCGGCCATCTGCAAAACACTTGGATTAATTGGATCCGATTTGGTTTGTCCCGGGTCAACCTAGTTTTTCAGTTGACCCGATTTGTCCATTATCGACCTGGTTTGACCTGGATCGACCTGGTTGGCCTCCTTAGAAACCTAAGCTACCTAAGCAACTTTTTATTCTTAGTTTTCTTCAAAGATTGTGAGTGTTTTAAGATCAAAACAAGTTGTAATTCATCTTTGTTTTGGATTCCTTTTAAATTTCTATTCCTTTTAAATTTCTAATGCATTAGATGTCTCTCTTTGATTCTTGTTTCTTCCTTTGTTCTTCACATGTTCTTAATCTCTTCTCATCTTTGCATATTTAATTTTTAGCGTAGTTCTAGTTTGTTTGTATCATTACCCATATCATTCATCTCACTTTTCTCACTAAAGTCATGAGCTTTTAAGGGATTTGGGACAACCCTTGGAGATTCATGGGTCTTTGTGAGTAAACTTCATTTGATTTTGGGAATGGTAAATTAGAAATGAAACTTATGGTTGATTAATGATGTTTAGTGATAGATAAAGCATGATTCCCTATTATTTAGGTGTTCTTAATGCTTGATCTAGAGTAATTAACTAAGTTTTTGACTTGTATGCATTTCTCGCCCAGAAGGTATTCAATTAAATGTTAGGAGAACCTAAATCATACTAATGTTATCTAGCCAATGTAAATAGATGATTAGATGCATTTATGACTAGATAGAATGATTCTTAATGATTGTTATGCTTAATAACTATCAATGAAAGTTAGATTTATTTATGCTTAGCAAACGTAGTCTTGAGCCCTGAGAACGGGAAAGACTTGAATTACCATTGCTTTACTTGTTAATTACAACATGCAATAGTTGAGTGATTGCTTTCTTAGTGATGTAGCTTTTAGCCATGGGAGTGGTACTACCTTTCATATGATATTTAATGATTGAAAGATGTTATTTTATCGATTAGAACAATGTTAAGTTTGTCTAGCCCACAGAAGTATATTGTTAGCTCGCTTAATGATTAAAGGAATTTGATCATAGTATCACATGCATGATTTGATTGTCGATATGCGGAAGTTGAGTTAGTCATTTATGCTTATGAATAGAGCTTGAGCCACGGAAGTGGAATTACTCGATTGTTGAACTCCTTGGTCATAATATGTGTTCTTGGTTATTTTTCTCATTAGTTAGCTACTTGTTCTTGATTTATCAATCAAGCTTTTTCCTAAGATCCATTCCACTTCATCTTGAATCTTATTTAGTTAGTTTCTGATTTACTAATTGATCATTTGTGCATTCGTTTACTTGTTTGTTTGGTTCGTTCATTCATATGTGTTAGTGTGTTTAGGTCGTGCTTGCATTTTAAAATTTGAATTTAGCAGCTTAATTAGTAGTTAAATCACCCTCTCACCTACTTGTTTAACTTAGAAAAGTTTGTCTCAATCCTAGTGCTTAGATCTTACCTCTTTTGGGTTCGACCCTTAAATGCTACAATACATTATCATGCTCTTGCGGTTTAGTGAGTTGTTAGTCAATTAAGGTCGTTGAAATTTGAAACTTAAATAGGTTAGTTCTGTGACTAGTTGAATCTACCTTGGCTTCTGCCCCGATTATTCTGCCTTCGAATGCCTCTGTTGAACTTCTGATGCAATTGTTGTTATTACATTCTCTTCGCACTGACAACAAGAACAATGGAGGAATAGTATTATCAGCGGTGGTAGAAGCAGGCTTGTGACAACTCTTGAGTCGAGTTTTTCATTAAGGAACATCGACTTGACCGCTTCAAAGGTTTGGAAAGGGTCCTTGTGCTTGAAACTTTTTATTTAACCCGTTAGCAGGTACATCACAAGTGTGCAGTCAGCTACCGGAGCATCTAAATTGGCAAGGTGTTTGGAGATTGATTTGGGGGTATGGCAGTAGTCGTGAATTGCACGATCTCCTATCTATGTAGTGTGCATATTATGGTCAAGTTGGATGGGACATGCTTCCTTGTTATTTCCAATTGGTTCTCGATGCAGAGCCAAATGTCTCGTGTTGATCCACCGGTTTTGAAGGTGCTACAAAATAGCAGCTTAGCAAGGGTGATGTTAAGTCACAGCTTCACCAAGCCATCTCGGTTCTTCCATGGTGCGTAATTGTCATTCGAAGGAAGAATGATTCTATCAATGTGTCCTAGAACATTAAAAGCAAAGAAATGCGTGATAAAAAGTTCTTTCCATGCATTATAATTATGATCATCAAAATTTAAAATCAAAGAGTTGTGGTATTTGATATTAGTAACCTAAAAGACTCTTTCAATGTTGTTTTGTGCTGCCATGGTTAAGAGAAAGAAGAATCAGGTGAGAAGAAGTGAGATCTAGAAGAGAAAGAGGAAGAAGAAAGCTGAAAAAAATGATGAAGATAAAACTCTCGGATGCCATGAAAGTGCTTATATTTCCCTTGAATCGTTGTACATTACTGCAGAAGTTTACTGTAACACCCCGGTTCACCTGGCCAAGGTCCCTCCCGGATCTGTTAACTTTTCCACTAACTTCCCCTTCGCAAACAATCTCCCAGAGCATTCTAATAAAAACTTAAATTAAATACGAGTCTAAAACATCCATCACGAGGACAAATCCATCTTGTTGCTAGGGAGAGCTCCATTTGTGAATAGAGTCTCATAGCCTCAGAAAGAACATAACAACTAAAAGAGTACTAAAACCGAATCAACATAAAAGGAAAACATCTTAAATAAAACAAAACCTGATCCCCAAAAGAACGGTCTAGTTCCTCCGTCATCCGTCCAGCTGCTCGTCATACTCATTTGCAGGGACAAAAAAGGGGGGAGGGACGAGGGAAGAGAGGGGTGAGTGACAGGGGAATCAC
>OVAN01005583.1:0-23197 GCA_900406275.1 Anastatica hierochuntica | reverse complement strand
CATCATAATTATTGTTGGGAAGCTTAATTGAAAATATTGTCTTAGTTCGAAATGGATTAATTCATAAAATGTGATATGGTTAATTTCTTTTAAAACCAAAACTAAGTTTAAATTTGACAACTTTCATCATCAAATTTTATTAGAAATTTTTTTTACTCATCAAAGTGTCAAAAAGATTAGATAGCTAAAGTTTAAAACATATGTAATATAACTCGAAATCCACAAGAACACTAGTACAATCAACCCGCGGAAAACTCGCGGAAACCCGCGGTTTAGCCCGCCAAAGTCCGCGGACCATACGGGTCGGGCCCGAATGACCCGCGTGTTTATGGACAATTTTAACCCGTGTCCAAACCCGCCCCGCAACGGTCTTACTTGGGTCTAACCCGCGGGTTGCGGTCCACATTGACATCTCTAGATAAAAATATGATTATCTTAAATTAAATGTTTAATCTATTTCCAAAAAGAAATTCTCGTAGAAATATTTTTTCTCTCTTAATACTTCATTAGAAAAGAGATAAAATATTGTCCAAACAAAAAATAGAACTGTACAAGCTAACAAACACAAATACAACAAAGATCAAACTGATCTTAACACCCTTACACTTGAACATCCAGAGTTAGGATTTATTAATCGTATCACAGTAATCAATTTCTTCCTTCTCGCAGAGTCCCTTGAGCCACATAGAGTAACTTGTGCCACATACGAATTGAGACGCAAATCTTTCACTACACTATGATAAATTTCATATGCACCTTGATTACATTTTGGAAATTCAATAGACATGAACCAGTCGGATTTTTCTACTACATATCGGAGGATTTTAGCAATATGACCACTATATTTGGCTAATCATTTGGGCATGTCAATGCCTTAATAATATCAATAGAGGTAACAGCAAAAGTAATATGTTGAAGATGAAGGATTCACATACTCTCCAATGCTCATTCCCACGCTTTTAGTTTGGATTCAAAAACAGATGATATCTCTACATATGACCGTCGAATGTGTATTAGGACCTTACCAAAATGGTTTCGTAAAACCCAAGGTTCACTGAAATCCGCAAAGTCTTGTGACAAGAGAAACCAATGTTACATTTCAAAATATCTCTCATGGGGCCTATCCATATTCGAGCTTCAGGAATAGCTTATCCCTCTTCATTTTCTATGATATGTCGCTGGTGTACAACCCTCCACTGTTTTGCATTATCAAAGGCTTTCTGCACAACAATGTGAGATTCAAAGATTTTGTTTTCGAAGAGAATTTTTTCATGTTCTTCTAGAGGAGCCAGAGAATCCATGGAAAGACGAGACGGGCATCTTCCGATATGTCATTCATTGCACTTAAGCCCATAAGATGATAGAGATAACGTAAACAGATGGGAAAAAACCTTCAGCAGGAAACGGAACTGCTGAGAGGGCCCAAATTTGTCTAGAATACGGACATAGAAAAAGCAAGTGATTAATAGTCTATGTATCTGGGTCACACAATAAGCATCCATTCGTAACA
Organism: Anastatica hierochuntica; assembly: GCA_900406275.1. Taxonomy (NCBI): domain Eukaryota; kingdom Viridiplantae; phylum Streptophyta; class Magnoliopsida; order Brassicales; family Brassicaceae; genus Anastatica; species Anastatica hierochuntica. Next base: position 21,687 of record OVAN01005583.1, on the reverse strand, counting down.
TCCATACCTCTATGTTTCAAACGATCTGCCACTGCCACATAACCATTTAAAACCTTCCATAGGAACTGTTTGATCTTTGGATACGTTTTCAAAGACCACACAGCTTCTAAAAATGCATTTAATGATGGTCTCAACTCAGCTTCAGCGATCAGTTCTATGTGTTTTATCTTAACATCCATTTCATAGCCAGATTTGAGAGAGTATAAACTATTCCTTGTACATGTCAAGTAATAAGAATCTAATCTTTGTGGTAAGAGCCTATGCTTGATAATTATCTCCAAATTGTGTGGCATAACCAACTGATGGAGCTTTTGTAGTTCCAATTTCCTGTTATGGGATTAATTAAGTAACTCACCTGAAGCTCGATGTCAACCAGAGGTTCTCTGCTCATAATTCTTCTCGGCTCTCGATCAAAAATACAGTTATCTCCCTGTAGGATATCATCTTTACCATCACCAATCACACGTCTCAAGCCTTAGTGAAGAAGCTCTCTGCCATAAACGATACTTCGCCATCTGTAAGAGGGTCGATGTCCAACTGCTGTCGATAGGAGATCCTTTTCTGGAAAGTATTTACTCTTAAAGAACCTACATAACAGATGTTGTGGTTCATAGAGTAATCACCAAGCTTGCTTTGTAAGTAACGCTTGATTAAAACATTGGATGTCTCGAATCCCCATTCCCCTTTGGCTCTTTTACAGAGTTAGTTTCTCCCATGATAGCAGATGAATCTTTTTCCTATTTGCATATGTTCCCCACTTCTTACATAATTCCACCGGAAATTTAAAACACGTCATCGCATAGACAAGAAGTGCCATTGCAACAGACTTCGTGAGTATCTCCTTTCCACCTTGTGATAGAGTTTTTGCAAACCACCCATTCAATCTATCATTTAGTCGATTCTTTACGTAACCAAAGAGTTTCTTTTTTGACTCACTTAGACACTCAGAAAGGCCTAGATACATTCATGTCCCTCCTTCCTTTGATATCCCAGTCTTTGATTGAATCCATAACTTCGTTTCCGCATCAACTAAGTCACCAGAGGTAATCATATACTTGTTAATGTTAATTACATGTCCATCTATACTCGCATAAACTTTGAGGCAATTTAAGACCTCCATCATCTCATTTTTAGATGCTTTACACACAAAAAGCATGTCGTCAGCAAATATAAGGTGACTTATTGATGGATCAATAACATGCAACGATATTCCTATCAAAGCATGTCTCTGTTCAGCTTGAGTCAATATATGGATCAATGCTTCGATACATAGTACAAATAGGAAAGGAGACAAGGGATCACCTAGGCCTGGACGTTCGGTTACCCGTTCGGTTACCCGTTCGGTTTCGGTTCGGTTCTTTCAGTTTCCGGTTCTTTCAGTTCCCCAAAAATTGGAACCATCCGGTTCCTAAAGTATTTCAGTTCGGTTCCAGTTCGGTTCCGGTTTGGTGTGGGTTCGGTTCCGTTTGAATTAAGTAACCATTCGGGTATTAATGTTCGGATATTTTCGGGTATTTTCAGGTATTTTTGGATATTTCCGGGTATTTTTGGGTATATTTTCGGATATTTTTGGGTATTCTTAGATATTTTTGGTTATTTCGGTTACCAGTTCGGTTTCGGTTTTTTCGATTCTCAAAAATTGGAACCATTCGGTTATTTTTCAACTACGGTTCCGGTTCGGTTATTTTTCAGTTCTTTCGGTTCGGTTCTTCAGTTCCGATTATTTTGCCCATGCTTAGGATCACCCTGTCAGATCTCTCGCTCAGGCACAATGTGACCTTGCGGTTGGCCATTAATCAGAACTTAGTAGCTTACTGATTCAACATAGGAACATATCCATTGTACCCATATATTATCAAAACCCAAAGAACTTAAGATCTCGCGCAAAAACCTCCATTCTACACGATTATAGGCATTCGGCATATTCGTTTTCTCAATCATGAAGTTCTCTGCAATCGGACTGATTGTTTTAAAACTACGCACATCTTCATGGTCGATAAAAATGTTATCGGATATTAGATGTTTAACCACAAAGGCTGATTGAGTAGGGGAAATAATTTGCGGCAAGTGTCTTTTTAACCGGTTGACTAGTACTTCGGAGATAATTTTATAAGGGACTAAACAAAGGTTGATCAGTCTTAGCTCTGTCATACGCTTTGGCTTCAAAATATTTGGAATAAAACACATATGTATGGTTCTACCTGTTAGGAATTTTGGCTTGTAGAAAGAATTTTTTAACTTCAACAAACAATCCTCAAGACCAATAGCAAAGAAATTGGACAGATGTCTAGTCAACAACCATTGGATCTCAGCTTATAAGGACAGCCTTGCCTTATTCTTACCCCCAGAAATCTCATATCATGCCCCTTGCCTCCTAAACCTCTCATACCCCCTCCCCTCTGCTGGAACCAAGCCTTTTAAATTCTTCACCTTCCTAGCTTTTCACCCAAACTTCCTTCCCATAGTGGCTGAAGCTTGGAACCAGGCTGGAAGCTCTTGTTACCTGCAACCATGTTTGGAAACTTTGAGTGCAAAACAGAGAAAGATTAAGAGAACTCTCAAAACTCTAAACCAAAACAACTATGCAAATATTCAACTTAAAGTGAGAGATGCTAATGAATTGCTTAAACATGCGCAAGTCCATACTCTTACTACTCCAACTACAACCACATTCTAGGAACTTCATCACATAGAGTCTAAACTGGAACACTAGAGAGGCATTGAAGAAGTGTTCTACAAGAAGAAGTCTAGAATTAATTGGCTTAGTGAGGTGGATCAAAACACTTCCTATTTCCACAGAGTGTCTCAAACCAGAAATGCTTCTAATGTAATAAGACTGTTCACTCTTCCCTCTGGACTTACCATCTCAGATGCCAACCAGATGAGTAACCATGCTGTGATCCCCTTCACTACCTTACGAGCCCCAACAGTTGCTTCGTCCCATCTTAGCGTTAGGTCCTTGGCTCAGAAACTTGCTAGCATACTCTTGCCCTGTAGAAATGAAGCAACTCATGACTAAAAAACCTAAATCTGAAGAGAAAACTTTAACAATTATGCATCTTAATTCTAACAAATCACCAGGTCCAGATGGCTTAACTTTAGGATTCTACAAGGCACCCTAGAGCATTGTTGGTCCAGATGTAATCTAGGGAATCTCCCACTTCTTCCAATTAGGGTTTATGCCAACAGCTACAAATGCTACTATCCTCACCTTGGTGCCAAAGAAACCAAGATCCTCTCTCATCTCTGACTTCAAGTCAATCTCATGCTGCAACTCTCTGTATAAAATCATATCCAAGATCTTGGTCAGAAGAATTAAGCTAGCCCTCTCTAACCTCATAGCCCCTTCTCAATTTGCGTTTGTTAAAGGAAGGTTGTTAGTTGAGAACTCACTGTTAGCAGCTGAACTGGTCCATGGATATCAAAAGAAAAAAGGCTTAAAAAAACTTACTATCAAGATTGACATCGCTAAGGCCTTTGATACCGTGAGGTGGGATTTCATTCTCTATTGCTTGAAAGAAATCGATATCCCCATTAACTACATCAGATAGATCAAAGCTTGCATCAGGACACCTTCATTTTCAATAGCCTATAATGGTAATATACATGGATTCTTCAAAGGAAAACGAGGTATATGACAGGGGGGACCCCATCTCCCCTTACTTATTTGTCATAACTATGAATTTCCCCTAAAAAATGATAGACTCAGCTGCTGAAAGTGGAATATGTGGCTACCATCCTTGATGTAAAGAAAGGAAACTAACTCACCTTTGCTTCGCAGATGATCTCTTAATATTCTCAAATGGATCCCTTCAATATGTCCAGGCAATCCTCTTCATTTTCAGAGATTTCCAAGCAATATCTGGCCTTGCCTTAAGCATTCCTAAGACTAGCTTCTACTCATCAAGTTTAAATGATCAAGAGATCTCATCCATTAAAGAGGCTACTAGAATAGCTCATGGAAAACTCCCAATAAGGTACTTAGGATTTTCTCTCTGCAACAAAAAACTCACAATATCAGATTGTGCACCGCTAATCAACAAAGTAAAATCTAGATTGAATGGGTGGGCATCCGAAACTTTATCCTTCGTTGACAGGCTTCAACTCCTAAATTTTGCAATTGGAGGGATATCAAACTTCTGGTGCACAACTTTTATTCTACCAAAAAAAGTCATCAAAACTATTGAATCCCTCTCTTGGGCATTCTTGTGGAAAGGCCACACAGACGGACATCACTCAGCTAGAGTGGCTTGGCCTACTGTGGCCTTAAATAAGGGTGAAGGTGGCTTAAGATTGAGGGATCTATCAAGCTGGAATATTGCTAATGCTTTTACGCTTATCTGGATGATTTTCTTCAAGGAAGGCTCTATATAGGTAGGTTGGTTCAGACAAGAAGTCCTACAAAATTCTCTCTCTAACTTCTGGGCTACAAAGCCTAAACATAAAAACTCTTGGCTATCAAACAAGCTCCTAAAGTTAAGAGAAAGAGCTTATCCCTGTATTCGGCTCAAAGTAGGCAATGGAGCTTCTTGCAGCTTCTGGTCAGACCACTGGTGTTCCTAGGCAACATGACAAATTTCTTGAGTCCAGAAGGTCCAAGACGAGTGGGTATCCCCCATAAAAAAGCTCAGCCATCTGTGGAGGAATGGGACCTGGAGTTTGCCACCTTTAAGATCACAAAAGCAGGTTACAATGCATATGCAGTTAAGTAACTTGGTACTGAACAATGAAGAGGATAAATACGAATGGTGGATAAATGATATCTAGCAAGACAATCATTCGATGACAACTATCTACTCAGCCATAAAGGGCCACCAATTGAAGGTCCCATGGGTATCCTTAGTCTGGAATAAAAGAGGAATCCCTAAGCATCGATTTCTAACTTGGCTTTTCACTCTGAATCGATGCCAAACAAAGGACAAACTAAGATCCTAGGGCCTTCAAAAAAATGCAACTTGCTTACTTTGCGGTGTAGGAGATGAATCAAGAGATCACTTACTTTTTGCATGTCCCTTCTCCTGGAATATCTGAAAGGAATCAACCCATAGATGCAAACTACAACCTCTGCGAGGATGGGAAGACACTATGAGACAACTCCAATGCCTCCACGGATCTAAAGCTCGGAAAATTCTAATTTTCATTCTCTGGCAAGCTTCAATCTATGCAATCTGGAAGGAGAGAAACACACGGCTTCACTCTCAGCAACACCAATCTCCGGACATCCATATCTGTCGTATCAACAGACTAATATGTGACAAGGCACTAAGCATATGGCGTTCGAATATGGATATGGCTTATGAAATTCTCCAATGTTGGTTTGAGACAGAGACATATCAGTATTTGGGATTCAATGCTTGGAGCATTCACTCACTATTCGACTGGTGGTTAGGGATATCATCAGGCCCAACCATTTTTCTGCTTCGGATCCAACTAGGGTTTTAAGGCTTGGTTCGTTTTTGACTTTCTTCCGGTTGGATTTTACTTACCATTCCAACTCATCTATAATCACAAACCTTGGCCCATATTTTAATATATAAAAGAATATCCTTTAACAAAAAAAAGAATTGTTGAACTTTTTTAGAACTTGTTCTTTGATGATAGACCAATATCTATATATTCTATATATGAGAAGTCATTTGGTTGCGTGGCGAGCTCACAGAATTTGTTGGTCGAATGGTGCAATTCTATGGCTCGACGCTTTTTTAATAAAAAAAATCGATTTATTGTTTTTGCTTACGTGTCATATTTTTATTCGTTCTTGTCTAGAAAATATTCTATTTCGATTTTTTGACGCTTTTACCCATGCGTGAAATTCATTATTTTCTTAAAAATTAAACAAAATCTCGGCACTTTGAAAAATATTTTTTAGTTATACGAATCTTTGGCAAATATTTTTGTTACTTATTGTACATATCTTATCAACAACCCTAATTCTATTTAACATAATCTTCCCTTAGTTTCTTCAACGTTTTATGTTTTCCAGATGAATTCATCTTGCCTCCATTGTAGTTCTTCACACTAAAAGGTTCATATTATCCTTTCTCCTCTTTGTTTGTCTTACTTTTCTTATATGTTTTACTTAATCGCCTTCCTTTATAAACGTAAAACCCTAACTTCTATTTCGGCTTTAAGTGTGTAATACTTTCTCGTGTTTAGGTCAACTATCCCCTTCATCTTCTTCTATCGTTAACAACCTCCTTCACCTTCTTCTAACGTTTTCGTATGCATGTGAAGTTTAGATTCATTGTGCTTTTTTGTTAATTTGATAACGTCAACTTCTTCTTTCTCTGTTCAGTGAACTGTGTTGGCCTCGCGTGTGTCTCAAAGGGGTTGTAAGGTATTTGACGATATATACGTAAATATCGTCTTTTTCTTCAATTGATTATGATGGATATATACATCGTTTTATCTTTTTTTACATTAGCTTGCACCTTTTGATCCAACCAAACTTCTTGATCATCCCGAGAGTCACAGATTGATAAAGCTGATTCAAATTCAATGCTAGTGGTGAAGATTCTATGTTTCTTGTGTAACAACTTTGTTTTGTCTTCTTTGTTAGTAAAATTATTTACCTGATTTCTTTTGTCCAGCAGTTAATGATGGTCTTGAAAGTGCACTTATTGAAATCAAGAAAAAGATAGTGAGTGTTTAATATGCTTAGTGTTTTAATAATTCCTCTTACCTCACATTGTTTTTTTATCTGATGTTCAGGTTGAATCTAGTTGACTGAATGAAGTGTTATAGCAGTAGAAGGTTTGCATGGTGGTATAATTTTTTATGATAACCAATAGTATCTTAGTGAAGATTTTTTAATAACATGTTTGAATCTTACATAACATATCTTGCAGACAATGGTTATGATGGAGAAGATGAAGAAGGAAGTGATAGAGATTTCTTTTATGATGAGGTGTGTTCATATGTTAAATTACAATACTTTAGTAATTAAGCATAATTGGTTTTTATTCTTATGGTTAATGTTATATTATATGTACATTTTCTTGATGAGATCTTTAACATTCTACGTGAAAATAATTTGGAGCACCACAACAATTTTAAGGGACAAAGCAGACAATCTTTGTTAACCTTATGGATCTTTGTAAAACGTACAAATGAAACAAAACTCCCATATTTGCATGTTGCCTTCACATAGTGTCGTGCCAAAGCTATTTGGGGCCTGAGGCGAATAAAAAAGAAAAAATTTTATATATTCTTTTAGCAATAATCAATTAAAACTAGATCGTATTAGATATTAGTACCAGGTTAGACCAGGTTTAACCGTGAACTGATAGTATAGTTTGATTAAGTTAATAATAAAATCTAAAAAAATTAGACCGGTTAAATAACTTACCAGTAAAAAACTTGAAACCGACTATGTTGAATCATTTACAAACCAAGTTTAATTTTTTTTGCTATTAATTATTCTACCAATTTTTATAATCAATTTTATTAAACAACTTTGTTTTTATATATATGGTAACCAAATGTTTGAAAAATATATTAAATGTCAAACTATAAGTGTAAGGGTTTGAACAAAGAAAATAATTCGTCTTTTAGTATTAACTGGTTTCAAATAAAAATTTGCTCAAATAAAAACATGATTTTAACTAATACACTAAAAAAAAATTTAAAAATGGGGGTTTCAAATTTTATGTCTAGTGTGAGGGGCCTGAGGCAAATGCCTCTTTCACAACATGGTAGGCACGACTCTGGAGGAGGAGGAGGAGGAGGAGGAGGCAAAGGTTGTCTTCATATAACGAGCCAACTTGGGGATGCAACGAAAGAAAACTCAGAGAATGTTTTAGAATGTTAATCTTTTTAAACTGTTTTTTCGTTATAGTTAAAAGTAAGACAAGAAGAAGAGAACAACCGGAAAGGTAAACGGTGTATTTCAATGGAAGTTTCAACATAAGCTGAACTTCAAGGTGATACGGACGCCGTACGCTGTTGAACATGCAACAGATGAAGTTGAAAAGCTACTCGCATTCCTAATCAGAAATGAGACTCGCACCCATTTTTTGTCAACGTATTCATATAGTTTATTCGAAATAAAATTTATATTCATATTCTCAAATCCATGTGTGAATATTAAATCTTTTAGAAATTTAATATATATTATGACGATAAACCTAAAATCTAGAAATTGTGTTCAAATAATTAGATTATGATATTTTTACTTATCAATCTTTAAAATTAATAACACATTTTTATGATTAAACAAATATTTAAACCGATTAAGCAAAAAAAAATTTGACGTCAAAAGGCAAATATACTTCAGCAGACACAAGTTTCTTAAGAGAATGAATACAAGGAAGAGTAATTTGAAACCATACCTAAATGCAACAATAGAATGAGGATTCACCAACGCTTGGGAAAAGTCTATTGTTGCGTTTTTCATAACTAATAAGCTATAATCATTTTCCTTAACCTAAAAGTATTCTCTTTTACGCTTACAAGTCAAAACCCAATTTTACTATTTTTGCGAGTTTTGCGGTTTTTGCTGTTTTTACGGTTTTTGCGCTTTTTTATGATTTTTGTGTGTTTTACGATTTTGCGGTTTATGCAGATTTTACAGTTTTTGCAGTTTTTACGGATTTAACTTTTTTACGATTTTGTGGGTTTACAGGTTTTTTTCATTTTCCGCAGGATTTTAAGGTTTTTTGCGGCATTTATGATTTTGTGGATTTTGCGGTTTTTCAGTTTCCGCGGCTTTTACGGTTTTGGCGGGTTTTATTGTTTTTGCGGTTTTTATGGTTTTAACGGTTTTTCTGGTTTTTACGATTCTTGCGAGTTTTGATAATTTTTTGCGTTTTTAGTAATTTTTGCAGCTTTGAAGGTTTTTAAATTGTTTGTGTTTTGGTAGTTTTTATTTATATTTGACTAAAATATTTCTTTTAATCAAGCGTATTTTGGTCTTTTGTATTATGAGATGCAAAATTTGCATCAAAACTCTTTATTTTGGTGCATCTCAAATATGCAGATTTTAGCATTTTAATCTCAAATATTTGGATATTGCATATGAATGCAGATGCACCAGATGTTGTTCGTTTGACCATTTTTAATTTGCACTAGGGGAAGGTCCGCGCTACGCGCGGATTTGTGTCTGTGTTTTTTGGTAGTTTCTTAGTTTTATGTGTGATTTGTTGAAGTAAGTTTTTCTTCGTGGTGTTTTTAAGTTTGTGTATCTATTCCGAGTGTGTAATATTTAAGAGGGAAGTAATTTGAAAAATGAATGCAGTATCAATGAATAAGGTTTCCCCAATTCAAACGATGTTCAATACGCCTAGCGCTTTAAGACTGAAACACATAAATGCTGAGCTGACAACAAAACATCCTTGTGTGGAAATGCTTATTTGTAGCCATATCTTCCTTTTCGTTAGGCTTGATGATTTTTCCATGTAGTAAGGATGGCATTGTTGTCGTTGTAGGTCGTGCGTATTGTAATCTGCAAATGGTAATAATTGTTTTGTTAGTTTGATGTATATTACGTGTTCGTTCATGTGCTGTTCTACGCAATATTGTATGTTTTGTTTTTTAGTTTTAATTCTTGTAGTTTATACTTATGGATGTAGTATTTTGTACTTTATATTCTTGGCAGTTCGTATTAAATTTCTTTGTAGACGATATTCTTCACACTTTCTTCTGGTTCTTCGTCTTCTTGTAAATTTAACTATCTTTTTGGTATTATAAGAGTTAAGTTTGTACAGTTTTGGTTGTAAACATATATATTTGATTTCGGACATTAATGCCATGTATGATTTTGGCTCTTTCATCCCCATTTTAATACTTAATTATTTAGTTCTGGAATTACGATTATGTGATATAGTTCGGTTCGAATTCTTTTAGCATGATGTGTCAGAATCCTTCCATATTTGGTAACATACTTATTGCTAGTGGGACTATTTTATTGTGAATTGAGTTTTTTGTTATCATGCAATGTCTTTGATAGTTTGGTAGAAGTAAATTCTTGTTGTTGATGTTGATTCTGAAAGTATCTCTCTTACAATGGATAAGTTTGAATGAGCTTATTGGTGATTATTTTTGGGTGTACTGTAAATATTGTAGACATGTGTCGCATGTACATTTTGGTTATGCGAATAGTTAGGTTGATCGATATAAAAGAAGCAAGGTTGTTCATAACCTGAATCTATTATGTAGATGAATGAATGTTTACCAAATGGCAACACTCGCACATTAGTGGTGTTGATATTACATTTTCAAAAAGAAATGTGCCATAAATGTCCATGTTGTAAGAGTAGATGTTTCAATCACTAAATTATTTCTGACTATTAAAGTGATATAGTTATTGGAGTGACAATATAGTAAATATAGCACTTTTTTGTATTGTTGGTTACACAATGGTTTACATCTCTTGGTATCGAACATTGTTGATATTGTCGTTGACTCTAGATGAGCCATGTCGTGACATGTTTACACTATATGTTTTGTCAATATTGTTTTGATATTAATTTATTTTGAATAAAATCTATGGTAGATTTGGAAATTTTACTATTTTATTTTATATGCAGTCGTGTGTTCTTCAATTTTTTTGTTTGTTTGAGGTAACTTATTTGATTTCCTTGTTTATATATATGTTAAGTGGAAAAACAGTGTTAGTTCCCGTATTAAATTATCAAATCTTGTAATTTATATTCCTTTTCTCGATTAAGGTAATTTCTTTGTGATTACATTAGTGCATGTATGGTGAAGCTCTTATTGGTAATAAAATTTAGAATTTTTTTTACATTGTTTTCATTTTGTTTTGCTTGGATTTTGATGCTATCTTTTTTTTATAGTTTAATGTTGAAAATAAATTTTAAAATATAAGACTTAAACTATGATTTATGTTTAAATTTGATCGTAGTACAATCTATTGTCATTGACCAAGAAAATATTTTTAAAAATAATCAATACTAAAGTTTTGAAGTCATATAAGGAATTCTTTTCCACTATACTCTTTTTCGTAGATATAGTTTACTAATTATTTTTAAATTTCTAAAATTAATGATTCATAATTTTAATTAATGTTTAGCAATCATTTATAATTAATGAAATGTTGGAAAAAAACATATTTTAATTTTTTATACAATGTTTGGCTACCTTTTAATATTTAAATTTTTATTTTAAGAAAATAAATTATTGTTTTCTAAATTTTTTTACCCGATTTTTTTCCTTTTTTGATTTTGTTTATTAATTTTATAATAATAAACTATTGATGAAGATTATTTTTAATAGTTAAAAATACAATAATTTCACGTCATCAAATGGTGTTACTGTTCTATTTTCTTTTTTCGCGTGAAACGCGTAATATGTAGATATCTTTTGTTTCGAGATTTGATATCATTAAACTATTTTTTGAAAGTTAAAAGTGCTACTACAAAATATTCAAACTTTTAAATGTGTGAAAGTTTAACTTGTGGGTTAAAAATGAGATTTTCGCTATTAACTAATAACATTATACCTTAGAAGTTCATTTAAATCTCTTTTTCTTCCCAATCTCAGAATGCCCACTCTATAACTTAATTAAGGAATTTTTTTGTTCCTTGGCGGCTCAGAATTCAAAATTCTTGTAAATGCATTTTTGTGCCACTCTTCCTTTTGTTTTCTCACTTTTATAATCATCTCTATTCTCTAGTATTTGACTCTCTTAGTTAAAATATAATATATATAAGACGATATATACTTTTTGAAAGCCTAATAAATCGTTTTGGTTCTGCAAAGAGGGAATGAGAAGACATTTCCATGCACTTCATTGCCATCAAGAGATCGAGAAGAATACGCCTTCCTTGTAGTACACTTAGAATGAATACTAAACCGACATTGAGATGTTTTGATGTACATAAAATCACCCAATATCATAATTAGAAGGAAAAAAAGAAATTGCATAGAACCCAAGTTTACAAAGGTTCATACTCAAGACTCCGCAGTTTATCAAGATTTCATTAGGATAAAGTATTAACTAACCATCAAGAAGGAGAGCAAAAGAGCATAAAACAAAAAGAGTAGTTATAGAAATCACAAAGAAAACATAGTCATCCATGTCATCTTCAATTCTTATGCATCTTCCAACTCATATAGAAAGTAATTTGGGCTGAGAATGACATGCCGAACCACATTAGAAGTAAAAAAATGATGGTGGTTATTACTTCATAATTTGATGGTCAATGTGGCAGTCTTAGAGAAGAGGCGTACCGCTGGTGTTGAAACATGTACATTTTCAATTGGTTTTCTAAAGTAAGATTTTTGTTGAAGTAATTTTACATTCATAGATCTTTAGTGTGTCCGGTAAGCAAACGAATATTATCGTTTCTCCCATGCAAATATTGCAAAAGAGTGTAGATCTTTAAACTTTGCTACGATGATGACCATAATAAAATGATCCTTGACTTTTCCTGAAGCACATAGAAATGAGTTAGCTCAGTTTGCTTATATGCCAACAAAATCAAACTGAAAAACTAATCTTAGCTCTTTCAAAATATTGTCAACTATCACCATGGGAAAATGATCTTAAGCGATTGTATATATAAATTAAGCTTCATGATAGATTTCTCTGATCTCAACTACACTTACCCTCATATATGAGAGTGACCAAACGTTAAAAGCTGCATGTGCATTTCTTAAGCTACCCTTTCAAAAATAAATAATGAAATTGTTAAACCCAATGAAATATAAAAAAACTAAATGTTTCAAAATATACGAATATGAAAAGTAAATTGTAATGATAAAGGCATCGATTTGTTGCAGGTAAAGTACACTAATTTCTCAACATGTCCCAGTTGGATTAATCTTACATAATTGTATTGATTTAGGGTCCTTTATATAATCTCTATATGGTGTACATAGAACTCTACAGATGTCAAATGTGCACCAAGCTTATAATTATTGGGACTAAAACGAAGTCACTTTAAAATATTTAATTCTCACCTAAACAAAAAAGAAGGAAAATGAACATACCTTTATTTTGAGGAGTTTCTTATCGAGCCTATGACAGATAAAACATGTTTGTTCAAAGCTTTGAACTATCTGCACTATAATCAATATATGCTTTTATTTAGTAAGTTCGTTTTATTAGCTACGACAAAAGCAACTGAGTGTCTCACCTTTTTTCCTTTTAGCTATTAATTTTTAAGTTTCATCATCTTGGCTTATCAAGATGAGATAGCTTCCGATCATCAACAACTTCCGAAGATAAGTACCTGCAATACATTGAAGAAGCTCAGAAACAGATGATTTGAAAACATTGATCTCTTGTATTGTCTTTTAAGATACTTTTACCTACACCAAAATTAAGAAAAGAAGATGAGACCCCAAAGTTCAATTCTTAACCAAGTAAGCACACAATGTTTATGTTGAATTAGAAAGTTTGATCATCAATACATGTTATAGTAGATTATATTGCAATAAAACGATCCTATAAGTTAAGGTTTGTTGGTCATTCAATTAGTGGTCATCATCAACGTCTTCTTCTTCTTCCTACAAACCCAAATAGCACAAAAAGTTATGTGAGACCCTTACACACAATCTTGTGATGATTAAAAACCAACAAAAGCACACATATTGTAGGCAAAAATACTTGCATCCGTGTCTTCTGTCACCTCATCATCACTGGAAGCATAAACAACATTGAGCTTGTTGTATAACTCATCGTTTACCTTGTCTTCTACCTTCTCCATTTGTTCCTATAAGAATGAAATTAGGATCTTGAGTTAATTTACTATTATAGCAGAACACGCTGCACTCTTTTGCTTTGATCAATGAATGAATGATAATATAATTAGAAATAAGCTAATGTAGTAGAAGAGTTACAATTTCAGCTCTCAGCCTTTTTGCCTTCCCCTGCATCGTTGAAATGTGTTTTGTAAGACCCTGTCAAATGCAAAAAGGATAAAGATTAGCTAATGACTTCCAAACAAGGAAAAAAATGACGAATAACTATCCCAAACCTCGCGTCTTTGGAGCTCAATGGAACGCGCTAAAGCCTTCCTCTTTGTTAAAAGGTTTTTGGCCTCAACGTAGTAGGACGCTTATAGCCTTTTCACCTGTACACGATCTGCCCGAGTTGTTTGGAAAAGTGAGAAAGAGTCTTATTTTTTTGTTATCATCACATCAAGTGTTATATGCAACAATTGTTCCGGGTATGACGTCAACGATGATATCCAAACGTGCTAAGAGTAGTGTTGACTGATCAATAAACTTGAGTATGTTGGCCATATGAACAGAAGAAGGACTGCAATTGACTAAGAATCCATATGAGACGATGAGTGGAAAGGATGAGATTTCTGAACCGCAAGGCCATGATTCAAGCGAATCTAGATCGATAGAGCTGAGGAGAAACACTCCACCTTATTGCGGTGAAGCATGAATCTTCCACTCGTACACACCTCCGCCTACAAAAATAAACCACTAAAACTGATTATCCGCATAATTGAATGTAATGCCCTAGGCGGAGATGTGGCATTGATTTGGGTTTAAGGGGGAATTCATTTAGAGGCAGAGGAAGGGGAAGAGATTAACAGTAGGTAAGTGTAACGGTGGAGTAGATGAGAGAGAACATGAACATTGTTGTTTAGGTTCAGACGACGGAAAGTGAATAGGCGTGAAAAAAAGGGAAAAGTGACAAAATATATGTTTGGACTTTATTTGAGCGTTCTTCTACATGCTTAAAAGTGGGCTTGAGAGAGGGAGATTGTTAATCATAATAAGACCCAAAGGAAATGTATATTTTTCAGGAGGAGTGTGACGTGTTAAATTTTAGGGGTTTGGAGAAATGCTGATGTGGATAGCTTTAGAATTAAGAATTAACTCCTTTTATATAGTTAGATATAGATGCAGCATCCAAATATAGATCCAAAAATGAACAAGGCTTATGTATCAAGGTGTTGTTTTAGAAAATAAAAATGAGAGAATTTGCTTATAAAAATATTAGAAACATTGAGGAACTTTGAAAGATAGCTCATATTTTCACCAAATAGCTGATAATTTATAATGTAGAAATTTAATAATTTAGAAAGCGTTTACGATACCACGTCACAATGTGTATCATCGTCGCGGTATTATAGATGTGAATATATAAGACGACTATACAATAGGGTCATTGAAAGTTCTCACTCTGTTTAGTTGTTCCGCAAACAGACTAACTACTTTTTGCGTTCTTTCTAAAAACTTGACAACTTCATTGATATTTAACTGTGAGCTTCATCGGATCAGACGATTGATTCTTTCACATCGAAGGATAGTCACTGAGTCGTGATGGCTTTCCTTGTCTTCATAGTGCTATGTAAGCATGGACATTTAATCCGAACCCTAAAACACTACCAAAAAAACCATCATCCGAACAGGAACCGTTACTTGAAGAAACTCGATCGGATCTCATTTCAAAATAGTTTGAGTTTCCGGGTTAATCCAAACTGAACTAGAAACTCGTAAAAGTAAATGGGCTTCTGAAACATTTTCACACACATATACTATATACACTCCTATCCTTAGACTCCTACACCAAACCTGAACCCGAACCCATAAACACCAAAAAATCAGAAGCCTCAGACTGAATCTAAAACCCAAAAAACTGAAAAAACTTTAACTCGAAAAACCTAAAAGCCCGAAAATACCTAAACCCGAAAAAGTATGGGGTTTACCTGGGTTTTAATAGTCTTACAAAATCCGACCAGAATCCAAAAAACTTAAACCGAATCGGACTCGAATTGTTTCAAAACCCGAAATATGATGTTTATAATATAAAAACAAAATATGTTCGTGCAAGGTACGAGCCAACAAGTAGCCTGCACGGGAATAAACAAAAATTATATCATATTTTATTTTTAAAAAATTAAATTTAAATTTTCTCTATGCCCTTGCATAGCACGGACCAACACTTAGCTAACTATATAAGATGGAAGACGCATTGGTCGCATAATTTCTTCGGGTTTTTAGAGATTGAAATGTCAAACAACAAACATTGTCTTTTGTTTGTTGCACTTTGGATATTAAATTGTTATTTTTTACATTGCATCAAAGTCAGATGAAATGATTACCACAATTATTTGGTTTTTAGCGGTATTAGAATAAAATCCGGGTCCGTGCGGCGCGCGAACAAATCAACTGGTTTCTTATAAAAGAATAAAAGTATATATTAAAATAAAAACTTTATTTTTAGTTGTTTTCGTAAGAAAGAAATAAAATTTGCAGGCGGCAGTTGAGTAATGACCTCTTCGTTCTCCAACTTCCACTAAAAAAACTATTAAAAAAATATGGTGGCGAATGGGCTCCGTCAGTGACCATAGAACTTGTGCATTGACTCTGGGATCAAAGTGTATCGCTGGTTATCATAACAACAATTAAACCCAACACAAACAAAAATCTAATCTTCCATCAATCTAACGAAAATCTTCCCACTTTTTCTTCTTCTTCTTCTCCTCGAATTCGTCCTCTCGTTTCATGGGTGTTCTCTCGAATCTTCGAGGACCCAGAATTGGAGCTACCCACGATGAATTGCCGGTACCCAATGGCTCTTCGTCTTCTTCTTCTTCGCCTCCTTCTTCATCTATCAAGCGAAGATTGTCGAATTTGTTGCCAATCTGCGTGGCTCTGGTTGTTATAGCCGAGATCGGGTTTCTGGGTCGGCTCGATAAAGTCGCTTTGGTCGATACGTTGACCGATTTCTTCACCCAGTCTCCGTCGCTCTCGCAGTCTCCGCCGAGTAGATCCGATGGGAAGATCGGATTAGTGAAGGAGAGCTGCGAGGAGTGGTTGACGAGAGAGGATTCAGTGACCTATTCTAGGGATTTCAATAAAGATCCCATTTTTGTATCTGGTGGTGAGAAGGTAAACGCTTACACAACTTTGTTTTATTCCTATGGATTGTTCATCTACTTATGGCTTTGATCATTCATTCTTTATAATGGGCTAACATTTCTCACTATAGAAAGTTAATTAATTAGCTAATGATCATGGTAATTTGTGAATTATGAATGGATTCATTACATGTTAAGCTCTAATTTCTGCTTCTTCTTCTTCTTCTAAATGGGTTATTGAATTTCATTTCTCTATCAAATGGTAGGACTTTCAATGGTGTTCTGTCGATTGTACATTTGGATTTGGCTCAGCTAAAACGCCCGATGCTGCGTTTGGATTAGGTCATCAACCTGGAACTCTTTCTATAATCCGTTCCATGGAATCAGCACAGTACTATCCAGAAAATGATCTCGCACAGGCACGACGGTGGGTAAGCACAAAGCACAATCTTACGTTTTCTTTCTCGCGTCGTTTGATTTGGTAGATTACTCTTTTTTTTATATGTTCTTGTTCATCAGGAGAGGTTATGATATAGTGATGACCACTAGTCTATCATCAGATGTTCCTGTCGGGTATTTTTCGTGGGCAGAATATGATATTATGGCTCCAGTTCAGCCTAAGACCGAGAAAGCTATTGCAGCTGCTTTTATTTCCAATTGTGGTGCTCGTAATTTCCGCTTGCAAGCACTTGAAGCCCTGATGAAGACTAACGTCAGAATTGATTCTTACGGTGGTTGTCATCGGAACCGCGATGGAAAAGGTATGCACAGAAATCAGCATAATTGCTTAAAATGCAACACTGTATGGACTGAAGTAAATGATCTGTGATCTGTTTTGTAAATACATATAGTTGACAAGGTTGAAGCTCTTAAGCGCTACAAATTCAGTTTGGCTTTTGAGAACACTAACGAGGAGGATTATGTAACCGAGAAATTCTTCCAGTCTCTAGTTGCTGGTATGTTTTAGTTTTAGTATCCCTCACTCTTTGTAAGCAAGCAAATAATCTTTACAAATCCCTATAGGTGAATAGTTGATTAGAATGTTACATAAATCACTAATCAATAGTGGGTGCTCTTACTTTCCAAGTTAAAGCATCTAACTATGTTGTTGTCTTTCAGGATCTGTTCCGGTGGTTGTTGGTGCTCCGAACATTGAAGAATTTGCTCCTACTTCTGACTCATTCCTTCACATTAAGAATATAGAAGATGTCGAGCCAGTTGCAAAGAGAATGAAGTATCTCGCGGCTAACCCTGCTGCTTATAATCAGACGCTAAGGTCCGTTATTTTCCATAAATGGTTGTAAATGTGTATAATAACTTCGTCTTGAAAGCTTCACACTTCTGGTTTGGTTTAGATGGAAGCACGAGGGTCCGTCAAATTCTTTCAAGGGACTTGTTGATATGGCTGCTGTACATTCTTCTTGTCGCCTCTGCATTTTCCTGGCCACGAGGATTCGAGAACAAGAAGAGAAAAGCCCTATTTTCAAGAGACGACCTTGTAAATGCACCAGAGGAGGATCAGACACAGTTTATCATATTTTTGTTAGAGAAAGAGGCCGGTTTGAAATGGAATCCATCTTTTTAAAGTAAGAAAGTTTACCTATATCAGCTGCTGTTAATCAAGACACCCGATATTATTGTGTTTTAACTGGAATATTGCTCTTGGAAACCATTTCTGTCCAATCCAGGGGGAGAAATCTGACTCAGGAAGCTCTAGAATCTGCGGTTCTGGCCAAGTTTAAGTCTTTAAAACATGAGCCAGTGTGGAAGAAGGAAAGGCCTTTAAGCTTGAGAGGAGATAACGAGCTTAGAGTACACCGTATTTACCCGCTTGGACTCACTCAGCGACAGGCTTTGTACAACTTCAAATTTGACGGAAACTCGAGCCTAAGTAGTCACATTCAAGACAACCCTTGTGCTAAATTTGAGGTTATCTTTGTCTAGTTTCGTTCCGATGGATCTAGTGTAGGTTTCATCTCAGCTGTGAAGACAACTCTCTTGGTTAGAATTGCAAAAATGCAAGAAACTGATGAGATGAAATGAAATTGAAAGTTACTTTTGTTGAAAGCAGTTTCATTTCATGTAGGCAAGGACAGAGAGAGAGAGAAGGGTATGTCGTGTAAATTGTTCAGACTTGTTCTTTGTTTAAGGGTGTGGAGATGTTTGAATATTTAGAAGCTTTTCATAGTTTTGAGGTCATTGGATAAACATGGTTTTGTATACGATATAGCTTTTGAGCAATTTGGTAGAGAGTTATAGAAGCAACCACAACATTTTGTAATGGAAAAACGCCAACAACTGTAACTGTTCTCGAGAACATCTTCAGCAACAAGGCTCCCCAAAAATATGAGGCTTTGAACACACTAGAATTTTTGGATAAATTAGCAACAATAAGAAAGCTTTTTTGGATTAATAGATCCTACTAACAAGAAGTTAATGCGTAGCCGTTTAAAACATTGTTTGAGAAGTAGTAATGAATATGACCAAAAAGGAATTAGAATCAAAAAGAAAATGCCATTGTAAAGATTAAGGAGTGAGATACATCACTAAAGTCCCACATCGGAGGGGACAAGTTTTTTCTTTGTCTATATATACCTAATATTAACCGAACATGAACGTCGAGCTCAATAGCGTGGGCTTGTAATCCGAGCAGAGACAATAAGGTGATGGAACTTTGGTATGGGGTATCGTTTGGCCGGGCTTGGTTAGGTCTGCTCTCTTCTAAAGTGGAAGAGACAGCANTTTGGCCGGACTTGGTTAGGTCTGCTCTCTTCTAAAGTGGAAGAGACAGCATGAGGCTGGGTTCACAGAGCAGCGTTCATTTCCCGCTCTTGACGGTGGAAGGATCACGGGTCGGTGCCTTCCAAGCTCACCATGACCATATGAACCGATACCCAAGTGGACCATCACCTTTTTTTTAAGTTTCCATGAACTCGAGCACATTTGTGTTGTAACATTAGTTTACCGCATATGTGGTAATATATCAATTGTAAAACATGGTGGCGCCTATATCAGAGGATCAAAAGCTGAGATACTTGTAAATCTTTACTCCAAAATACTCCTCAGATAATTAGAATTATTTGAATTAAAAATAAAAAAGAAATCAAGGGCAAAATGACTAAAAAGCATGACAAATTCACATATTTACAGACTCAATCACACTTTGGTTGGATAGTTCATATCCAAACCCGGATCCAATAGATATTATATTATAATATATCATAAAACAAAAAAAACTCATAACCTTTGTTGCTTTCATCCTTCTCTCACGAAAACGAAACCATCATTGTTCTTTGTTCAAAAACGAAGAAACAAGAGTAGAACTTGGAGTGATTAGCATAGTTTGGTAAGTTTAATCTCGATTTAGTGTTTTCTTTCTTAGTTTTCGAAAATTTTAGTTCGGAGGAAGAATCGGATAGAGATTATAGACAAGTCTCGTAAGTGAAGAACAAGACTTGTAAGGACTCCCGTTATGACGAGGGATAAGGGTAAGGATAAAGATAAGGGTACGAGTAAGGATTCAACTAAGGAGATTTAAGAAGAAGTGAAACTTGAAAAACTTTGTTAACTTATGGTAGTTTGCTTTCTTTTGTTTGTCAAACTTGGTTAGACTTATGTTATGTTGGCTTGTATCTGTTTGTCGTACTTGGTAAAACTTTCGTAAACTATTTCTTTTTATTTGTTTTAAGTTCAAGAATACACATACACATAAACAACAACAATATAAACTTTTTTAAACTAGATGATGTCTTAACATACATGTTATTACAACAACAACAACAACAATGTTTCTACAACAAGTATTTTCCTACAATAACACCGAGGGCACAAACACATAAACATATGAGGCATCTCATCTCATTCTTCGGTCCTTCCCTAGCCTCCAGCTTCCGCATTTCCATCTTTAGAAAAATAACTTCTTCTTCAAGCACATGAACTTGATAATCCAATTGAGTTACCTCATCCCATAAAGCCTCGTCCACCCATTTAAACACATGATTGTCGTTCATGAGCTAAGTTAGAGAGATAATGTAAACAAATTTCAGTTCACACAGATTAGTTCACACATATAATTCACAATTCTATCATAGTTTTTCCAAGTTTGACATTTAATTCACACACTTTAGTTCATGAAGTTAGGCCTAATATTACCAAATCTCACAATTTTGATGTGACAAATTTACCCTACGGTCGGCGGCGTGAACACATCAAAAGTAACGACGGTAAGGGTTGGGATCGGATTTTGAGATCCTCTCGATGATAGACTTGCCACACCAACACCGGTTGGATATACCCGAGATTCGCACATTTCCTCGCCCACCACCGCCTGTTGGGGTCAAAAACAGTCCTCTCGAAATTAACGTCCAAGATCGCATCTTTAATCAAACTTACTCGGAAACACGACCAACGTCTGGACTCGTCGTCGTCTAGACTTGCCGTCATCTGGACTTGCCGTCATCTAGACTTACCGTCTTCTAGACCGCAAGCCAATTAGGGTCTAGACGATCTTTCAAAGACGTATATCCGTCCGCGAGAAACTAAGGCATATGAATGCTAAAGGTAGCATCAATTGCTCTCATCAGGCCACACGATACATCCTTCGGAGCGATACGGAACCACCGAAAGCATCGGAGAACCGCGTCGTTTCGGAGAACTATCAAAACGCCGATTGACGCCAAACCTACGAACGAGTCTTGGAACCGACTGACAATTGAACTATAGGCCGGTCTAGACGTCGATTGAAACCAAGACCGGAGGTCCGTCTTGGCGCAAAGAAAGAGAGCATGTCTTGACGCCAATTGGCGCCAAGACCAGCAGATGGCGCTAGGATGCGGATAATGTTCAGCCATTATCCGTTGGCTGAACCACGTCCTTTTCGATCATCATTTCCTTCGAATCG
>OVAN01005582.1:0-23198 GCA_900406275.1 Anastatica hierochuntica | reverse complement strand
CTCGAGGTCTCTGATGACGAGGTCGATTACGAGCGGGTCGATGTGTGGTTTATGGAGTCCGACGGTCTCGTACTCCTCGTAAGTGATCATGTTGTTCTCGGCATCACTGAGAGGCGTGGAAAAGTTTGCACTTGTCTCAGCCTTGCGATGATAGTCCTTTATTGACGAGACGGTGTCGCGGAAGAACTGGGTTCCGCCCATGATCATGTTCACTTTGCGACGATTCGANTTTGTCGGTTGCGGCTTGGCGGGCAGCGTCGCTAATCAGATCCCTGATGCTGGTTATGTCCGAGAGCTCCCCTTCGAGTAGTTTTGACGCAAGTCTCGCTCCGAGAGTCTTGCAGTGCGCAATGGAGTGGCCTTTCGTCTGATGAAATTTGCAGAAGGCGTTCTCGTCGTACGCTGCGTTCCGAGTCCAGGTGTTTCCCAAAGTTCTCCCTTGTTCAGATTGGGAGGTAACGGCGTAGTTGTGCGCACGTTGGAGGTCTTCTCCCTCGTGGTGGATATACTTGCCGTTTCGAGGCGCTTTCTTCTTCAATTTTTGCGCCAACTGACACCAAGACCATGTCCTGGTACCTTCTGTCTTGGCGCCAATTGGCCCCAGNGCCAAGACAAACCTTCTGTCTTGACGCCAATTGGCGCCAAGACGGACCTCCGGTCTTGGTTCCAATCGACGTCTAGATCGGCCTCTAGTTCAGTCGTCAATCGATTTCAAGACTCGTTCGTAGGTCTGGCGTCGATCNGACATTCCTGCGAAGCGATGCGGTTCTCTAACGCTTTTTAGTGGTTTTGCATTGCTTCGGAGGACTTATCGTGTGGTCTTGTGGAAGTTTATCCGAGGACCATCGATGTTAGCCTTGGTACTCAGATGTTTTTAGTTTCTTTCGGACGAACAAACTCTATGTGGAGATTGGTCATGATCGAGTACCTCCGAAGCTCTGAAACCGGGTCGGGAAGAGACAGTCTTAATGATGGGAATCTCGGAGCTTTCAGATATCCTTACTATTCCCATGTCCGAAGGAGGGAACATTGTTTCCGAGACCTTTTTCAGGCATCGATTTCGTCGGGACAGTTTTTGACCCCAACAGAGAAGATTTGTCTATCTAAGTGATTTGAGTTCAAGAAAGCCACTTCATTATTTCTCTGTTTGATTCCTATTTATCAATCATGTTTCCTGCGAATTATCCTGATGCCTAACACTTTTAGCATATTGAATTTACGTCATTTGATTTATTTTCTTGCTTTTTATTTACAACAACATCAAAACAACAACATAAGTTTGGGTCTTCTAGCTTGATCCGGACTGAAAATCGAAGTGTATAACTTGTCTCTGTGGATTCGATCCCATCTATACTACTGCATTTGTTGTGCACTTGCAGTGATATATTTCGGGATCAAATAACACCTTTGATACTTTATCTAGGATTTAGTCTATATTTTTCTTTTTATTTGATACTACTCACGCATTTTATTTTTCTTTTCTTTGGTGTTTCAGGTGCATGACAAGAAAATGACAAAGTTCTGAATCTTAAATTGCCTACATCAACCAAAACTAGAAAGGATCGAATGAGAAAAAAGAAAAGGGAAGAAGAAACAAGATGGAATGGACAACCAAAATTTACCACATGGCCAACAAGGTGTTAGGAACAATGAGATTCCTCCGGATCTTGCTCATCTGGAGCTGCAGGGGGTGATTGCTCAAAATCAACCTCCACCACCGCCTCCGAGACAACCGCGAATAACGGAACATAACCAGAAAATGTTGCATGCACCTCAAATTCTGCAGACTCATCCTAGAAGACCTACTATTATAGATTTTGATTTACCAAAGGTCTTCTTCGTGATTAGGAGTCCAATCAGACGAGCGCCTATTGAGAGGCAAGACTATGAGATTAAGGCACATGTGATCCAATTGGTAAAGCAGAATTAGTTCCATGGCCTTACTCAAGAACATCCAATGGAGTATTTAGAAATGATTGAAGAGATTGCCATTACGCCTCGCTCTAACGGGGTTCCACCTGATTACTTGAAGTGCAAGTTGTTCACCTTTTCTCTAGCTGACAAGGCTCTAAGGTGGTACAAGTCTCTTCCCCCAGGGTCTCTAACTACCTGAGATGAGGTCAAAGGAGCTTTCCTTGGCCATTTCTCACCAGGTCCATATCTAACTAGATGAGGAATAAGATCTCAGGATTTCAACAGCGACCAGTTAAATCCTTCTTTGAGGCTTGTGAGCGTTTCAAGGAGTATATTAGAGATTGTTCGCACCATGGATTCTCCAAGGAATACCTACTGAATACCTTCTACAAAGGAATCGATGAGATATACCAATTATCTCTGGATACAGCTAGCAATGGAGATTTTATGACAAAGTATGTAGAAGATGCTTATCATCTCATTGAGAACCTAGCAGCCAACAACATCAACCATTGTCCTGACTATTCCAGGAGATCCAAGGTGGAAACTTCTGAAAATGCCCAAATTGTTGAACTAAGATCGATGATGGCACAACTACTGAAGAATCAGTAGGGCCAATAAAGAAGTGTTAGTTTCTCTAAGGATATGGTGGATAGAGATGATGAAATCTGCACTATGGAAGAATCTGAAGAGCGTGAAGAGGTTAATTTCATGGGGTATCAGAACATGGGATTCAATCAGGTTTACTCCCCTCAAAAGTTTGCTGGAAACAATTCATGCCAAATTCGGGCGCGAATAATTTTTCTGGAAAATCGTTCGATGCAAAATCCGGGCGCAAGTTTTCTTCAGCGGGTATCTGCACGAAAACAATTCATGCAAAATTGGGGTTTAAGTTTTCAAAATTTTCAGAGCGTGCGAAATCTGTTTCAGAACAATTATTTTCTAGATTTTTAGAACAAAGGATAGACATATGAGAATTTCTCTTGTTTCTAGAATATTCAGCTAGAGCCACTTCCTTAGGAAAATAAACTTGAAGCCATGATGCAACAAATTCTATAGGGACAAAAAATCAGTAATTCTAATGTTGATGGCATGTAAAATGACCTCAACAACAAGTTCGAATCTCTCTATGCCCATTTGAATAAGATGGACATTCAATTGGCTCAAACAACTGAAGCAGTTAATATATCCACAAGAACTCTTCCTGGGAAAGTACAGGTGAACCCCAAAGCACAGTGCAATGATATTAAGTCTGAGAAAGACAGAGAAGCTGGTGAGGAGGATGCTGGAAAAGTTAATGACATCTCAGAAGAGAATCCCCCATCTTCTGCAATTTCTGAGCGCAAATACACTCCTAAAGTGCCATACCCTTTGACGTTTTCCAAGTTTAATATTTATAAACCTAAGGGTCGAATTGTAGTATTTAAGGGTCGTCCAAGGGTAGATCCCTCCTTAATCGATCTACGCACGCTGATGGCGAAGATCTATTCACTAATACACATTACAAGGCTCAACTCTCGTTTGTTGTCTATCTAAACATGTATGTGATAGTAAACTACTAGTCCCTTTAACCATTTAACACCTTGATCTCCACATTTGGAAAACTACTCTAATAGCTCAATGTGAAAAACTTCGATCTTGTTCTCTCAAGCATTTCATCGAACACTTTCTAGGCATCAAAGAGCAAGCAATGAAACTTGAAGAACTAAGCAAGGTCTAGTAAGAATCTATGCCAAATATAGCCTAATAATTCATCAAAACCCTATATCTAATTCTAGCCTACTACATCTCAAGATTCAAGAAGGATCTACTCACTAAGAGTCATGGAATTCCAAAGACAAGAGTTAAGTCTTTGATAGGAGTGGGCGTTCGGGTACCCGTTCGGGTTCGGTTCGGATCTATTCGAGTTTCGGGTTTTCGGGTCTAGAGGTTTAGGACCCATTCATGTATTTTTGTTTTTCGGTTCGGGTTCAGTTCGGGTTTTTGCGAGTTCGGTTTGGGTTCGGGTGCCCGTTTAAATTATGTAAAATTTTTTAAAAATCCCAATATATCTTAAAAAACTTCAAAAATCCAAAAACTAAAAATAACCAAAAAGAAATATATTTAAAAAAACACATAACCAAATATCTACAACTAATAAGAAAATCATTTCGCTTCGGGTATTTAGGTGAAAAGCCGGTAAATAATTCCAATATTTCTAGTATTTTTTTACTATTTTTTGAGATATTTTAAGTAGTTATCGGTACTTTTGAATAGTTTGTATTTTTTCTCCAAATGTTTTGAATAGTGTTGATATTAGATCTAAAAATAATTAATATATTTAAGTTTATTATTATAGTTCGGATATTTTCGGGTACCCGAAATATTTCGGTCCGGGTCGGGTTCGGGTTCGGTTCTTTGGATATTGAAATTTAGGATCCATTCGGGTATTTTAACGGTTTCGGTTCGGGTTCGGTTCCATTTTTTGGGTCGGATTCGGTTCGGTTCTTCGGGTTCGGGTATTTTGCTCACCCCTAGTCTTTGAGCTCCCATGTTCTTAGAAATAGATCTAAGAGAAAGAGATGAAAAAAAAAGATCCAAATCCACTCTAAGTATTAAAGAAGTTATTACAAGAGTTTGATTTTAACGATATTGTAAAAACTTAGAAGAAAAACAAAGATATGTTCTTGGTTCTCATAAGAGGGTATTTCTACTAAAGAGGGAAAGTATAGATGCCCTATAAGCACTTTTTCACGTCAAGATGTGCTGTCGTCGCCCAAAAGTGGGCTACCATCGACCTACAGGTCGATAGTAGCTCAGCTTGGGAAGCAGGACTCCCAAGGGAGGCAGTTGTCGACCCAAGGTGCCCCATTGTCGACCTCCAGGTCGACAGCTGGTCACCTTGGCAGCTTGTGTCCTCTTCTTCTTTCCCTTGAGTGCTCCAATTGGTCCCATATTCTCCCATAGCAATTGGCTCCTCTTTTCCTTGATTCCTTAGCTCCAAATCCACTTTGAATCCACCTCTAGAGCCTCCATAAATCCATCCCAATGTTGCTCCTACAAATGCAAGGAAATGACATGCAAATGCAATATCATCCTAAACTAGACTCTAGACTCAAACTTATGGATTCTAAGACTTATATACAATATATACAACCTAAATGTGGATGAAACTAAGCTGAAATGCACCAAAATATGCAAGAAAATATGTACACATAAACACCCACGGACTTGCCATTTGCTTGTCCTCAAACAAACAACAAAGACCAAACCTGGAAATGAGGTTTGCAAGTGGGAATTTAAAACAAAGATAAGAAAAGTAATGCCCTATGCCCAATGTCCTCAAAACAAGTAAAATGGTGCAAATATCATCTAAGAGTCTATGTAATTATCCATGATCATCACAAAACCAACTCTTAGAATTTAAGTTAAGCATCCATAAACTATCCCATTGCCGTTCCTTTTTACATTCAATTAAGCTTAGGTGTGAGTTCTTTACCTATGGACAATGCATCTCATCCATTCGGTTTGGAGTTCAAAGAAGGGTTTATGTAAAGAAGTGTAAAAAGAAGAGGGTTCACTAAATTTGAAGTGGTTTCTCTCAAACAAAAGTAGTGCAAGACAATAGAAAAAAGCAAGGTGGTAGTCGAACAATTTATGCATACAAAACATTTACTTCCTCTAATTGTTCCCATCTCATTGCTTCCTAAAGATCTAGACACTTACTTGATATACTTCCCATCCTAGAACTAGAAACCATAAACATTTTGTTTAACCAAACTGACTCATTCTTTCTCTTTCTGTAGGTAACTAGAGATTCTTAAACTTTTAAACTTCTTAGCTACTAACCTTCTTTTTGATTTTAAGAGCCACTATCCAATCACTTGGATTCTTTAATTTTTTAAGGGTGGACTCTCTAAGCTTTTAGTTTCTAAGGTTAGATCTTAAACTTAGTACTAATCTCTAGTGCCTTTTTCTTTCACTTCTCTTTTCTATCTTTTTCGATTTCCTTCTTTCTTTTTTTCTTTTTCTTATTCAAACAACCTAAGATCATATATGCATTAAGGAACATCTACTTGACTCTATATACACCAAACATTCCCAAGACTTGGACAAACCCAAAACCACAAAGATTTTCCCCTCCTAAGACTCTAGTTAGCCTTAAAGTGAGGCTAACTCTAAGGAAGTATCTTCTTTACCGTTCAACTTCAATTCACTCGAGATTTTGCCCGTGTGTGCACTTTCCAAATGAGGCCTCACATATCGAAATAATAGGGGGTTTTGAAGGAAAGGTTAAGGGTTTACAAGGGCTGGTCACTACTCTAAAGATAAGAGTAGCCATTTGAGCTAAGAAAAGATGGTAAAAATGGTTAAAACATAGCTCAAATGTAGTGATTTCTCATGGTCAAGTATGACAAAGCCCATAAGCTAGATATTAATCATTCATCAAAAGCCATCTTAGATAGGAATTGACTCAAAAGATAGCTTACTTCTACATTCGCAAAGACCTTTAAGTGGTTAATTCCAATCACGAATTTTTCTACGACAAAATGTGGTCTAGGCAACATCTTACTTCTAGTGAGGGCATTGTTCATTAAACAAAACTTAACTATTTATGAGGTAGTTCTATCATTGTTTCCTATGCAAAATGCAATCCTATATGCTCTTAACAAACTAAGTATTTACAAATGGATGCAATCTATATGTAAAGCTTTGTAAACAAAAGGAAAATCTTTTTGGTTTTTATGAGTTTTTTCAATTTTTTTTGGTTTTTCACAAATCATAGGTATATTTAATGCATGACTCAATATGTGAAGAGAAAAGAAAATATCAAGACTCAAAACGACATTAGTACTAAGCCCCTCCCCTGGACTTAAATTCCACTATCTCGGTGAATTTTAAACCGTGAGAGTGACCTTTAAAACACACACCAAAATGAAAATATGCAACAGTATTTACAAAGGGTTGTAGGCATACCTTGTGACAACTCATATATATGAGTGTCTTGAGGAATCGACGGAGGAGTTGGGCTTGCTTTTGTTGCGTCTTGAGCTCCGTGGCCGTGATGATGAAGGGTCGATGGGGTCTTTCTCATGTTTCCTCCGAGATGGCTCTTGGAAAGAATCTCTCGGTGGTTGCATCCCTTGCTCTTGCGGTTCTCGGATTACCAAACGAGGAAGGGCAATCGAGTGCCTTGGTAGTTGATGTCCATGGAAACTCAAGTCTTTATCTTCTGTTTCTTCCTCACTTGAAGAGGCGTAGCGGTTGTATTTTTCGTTTTTCTTCATCCTCATCCACAACCGTGTAATGAAGTTCCCTTGTTTTCTTATGACCTTGCCTTTGTCATTCACCTTCCTCTCCAAGTACATTTCATACTCACTTCTTTGGTAATCCTCTGGTGGTTTTTGTTGTTGGTATTCAACGTTGAAAGCATCTTATTCTTCTTCTTGGTTCGGTGGTATCTCGTTGGGGTTAAAGTCTTGGCTCACTTCGTAGGGAGTGACGGATGACAAGTAGATGTTGAGGGAGACGGAATGAGAGGTTCACATCCTTTGTCGCGGTTGTGTGCTCTTGTAGGGGCAAGTAGCATGCTTGTCTTTGTCTCTCTTCATCGATGAACAAGTAGATCATCCGGACATTTGTATACCCTTGGTAATCATAAAAGGAATTTCTCCTTCACTAGATGATCCATATCCATCTTCCTTTCTCCTCTTAACCTCTGGAACTCTTCAAGATTGACTCCCACGCGGAGAAACAATGGCGTGAGGAATCCGCCAATACGGATCTAATGCTTCCTTGTGCTCCTCAACTCTTCATGATAGTTCAACATTTCGGAGATTAAAACACCTCCGTTGTTGACATTGTTTCCCTCGTCGTCTTCCATTATGTCCCCACTTGGTCCCTTCATAACCATCTTGAGACTTCAGAATAACAACTTCAAACTCAATGGGCTCACTAGTTTAGGCGAGCTTCTCCCCACAAAGGTGTTTCCAAGCAACTCCAAAAGTTAACGAATAGTTGGGTTTCGAACCTTTGATAGCTTGGCTGAACGCTCATCGTATGACCCAAGTGTTATTCTCTCCCAAAGTATTCTCGATTCAAGTCCATTTCCATAACCAAAATGTTCTTTCGTTGGATCAAAACAATACACTTGACATATCTGCTCAAGGGGTACCTTGTAAAAGTTCTCGATTCTAAATGTGAAGTACACGACACTTTCATGAGGACCACATCCTTGTACCATGCTAACCGTTGAGAGGAATTGGAGAGTGGGGTGACGGTATGTCGCATAGTTCATTGATAAAAGGTTCCCCATGTCCATTTTACTAATCAAGTATTTTACTTGATTGTGAATCTCCATCTCTCTTAAAATGTTCTCATCCGCCCAAGTAGTTCCAATGACCTCGGCATTATCTGGGAGGTACAAGTAGAGGCTTGTATCCTCATCGTGCCAAATCGCATATGTGACATTTGCTTGTTCACCTGAAGCCATTTTTTTGGATCTACAAAAGATAGTACATATTGTTAGTTCAAAATCTCTTTAACGAACTAAAGGCTTACGAAGGATTTAGCTTTGAATCAAGTTTAAACATTCAAGAGCAGGTTATACTAATTCTTGATTCTTAGCAACTTCCTTAACCAAAACATTCAATCTAAATGCCATATCAAATTGATGCACATGAACCGAAATTCTTTTTTAAAAGTCACCAAAATATTCGGTCACTTCTTAGCTTAGCATTTTCAAAATTTCACAAGTAACCGAATGATGCATATGTCATGAGTAAGATACGTACAAAATTCACCAAGAGAATGTCCATTTAAATCATTCAAAAACCTTTACTTAATTCGGGTAAGTGTGCACTTAATATAATTTACCCAAATTAAATGGTAATGAACGATGCTCAAGGATTTCAACAATGAATAACAAGCAAAGCAAGCTTCATATCATCATAACAATGCAATGGCAACTTCAATGAAAGTTCAAAAGCAATCCTTTTAGCTCATGAAAGTAAAAAATTCTAAGCATCAAAGGATTTCACTTAAAAATCTTAAAATCTTTGAACTCTTGATGTAATTCAAGCATATGTACCATAAATTCAACATAAGAACCAATGAAACTAATTTCCCCCAAAATTCTCTCAAGAACACTATTTATGAGCACTATTCATCAAGAAGAACATCCATGAATCAAGCATTTTTAGTTGTTTTTAGGACGATCTAATCCATGAAAACTCAACAACTAAGCTCTAGCTATCAAGATGACTCACAAACAACATCTAATTTACTTCTTCTCACCAAAATCGAAAATCATCATCAAGAAGAGAAGAAGTTTTTATCCATACCTTTGATTTCTTGATGCAAATATGAATGTGAGAATTAGAGAGCTTGTGAAATGCTTACAAAAGTGGATGAATCTTGTAAAAAATCTCAAAGTTTCTCTCAAAGTTTTCATGAACACAAAAGCGTAGCTTAAGAAGAAGAGTATATCAATGGCTTTAAACTAAGAGAGAGAGAGAGAGAGAGAGAGAGAGTTTTTGCTTTTTCAAACAATATGTGTCATTCATGTTTAAGTGTTCAAGTTGGTAAAATTTTCAAAAATTGCTAAAATGGTCCTTCGAAATTTCTTTCGTAACCATTTGGCAAAAGTTTATCAAAATCACCCTTAAAATCTTTAAATCCAATTTTGGAGGGAAAATCAAGTTTAGCTTTTGAAAGATTAGGACCAAATGTTTGAAATTGGGTCAAAAAAGTTAAGTTTTCTCATATCAAGCTTTTGAAAAATCACTCTTGAAATTCTTTTAAAGTGGTGAAATGCAAATGTAATGCTTGAGTTTAAGAGAACTTACCTTAGCCAATGGAATGTTCTTAAATTCCAAGTCATGGTGACTTGTTGAAAATGTTCACACCATACTCCATTTTCGCTTTGATTCTTGCTTTGATTGAACTCCCTTGGAACCTAAGTTTAAGCAAAAGGATGTCTTAGGAACAAGGCTATCCCAACACATATCATCTTTATTGAATTGAAAAGCATGAAAATTAAAGTCTTAAAACGAAATATTTACAAAGGATATGCGTGAGATTGCTTTTGAAGTGCGCTTTTTAAGGTCTTTAGCTTGACCATTCTTCCTTTCTTTAGTTGGTGAGGTTAAGGGCCACCTCTTCATTGTTAGGTCCTCTTGGAGACTTCCTTATCACCCATTACTTGATCTTGTTGAAGTTTTCACTCCTTTGCCTTTGTGGAAATGGAGGGGGGGTGTAACTACCCTTGGCAGTTGACCCTTGAGTGTTTGTTACATCCTTTATCATGCCCAAATCTTCATGGGACACATCTCCCTTGGGGTCTTCCTCATGAAACAAATCGCAAACTCCATCTTTCTCCAAACTCTCACATACCTTTTCTTCTAGAATTCTACCCTTTTTCTTTGCTTCCCTTTGGTATACCTTACCAAAAAAGCATTGTCTCTCTTGGTTTTAAGCATTGGGTAGAGACTCCTTCATAAACTCTTTTCAAAATGAGCTCTTTAGTATCAAAGTCTATTGAAGCTCCGGTAGTAGGGAGGGATGAAGTTCCTAAGATCAAGGGGAATTTGGCTTGGTTGGACATAGTATCCACAACCACAAAGTCTCATTTAACAAGTGTGTTGTTTACCCTTAGCTCAATGTTCTCTAGCCTTCCCATACGAGTCTTTTTAGATGCATCCCTAAGTAAGATGGGATCTGCTCCTCTCTTGATCCTGTATTGAAATCCAAGTTCTTTCACACGGTCTGTTGAGATAATATTCAAACTAGCACAGGTGTCTACCAAAGCATCCTCAAAATGGTAATCCTTAAAAGCACATGGAATTATAAACCTTCCCTCATCATTGCTCTTCTCTATAGTCTTTTTAATAGCTCTAGTTTTCGGGATACCATTATCCCTCATGATCTTCTAAACTTTGTCTCTTTGAGAAATGGCCTTTTCCAACTTCTTCTTAACAATTTCAGTTGTCTTTGCTTCTTCATCTCATTCCTTGGGAATGTCGAAAAGACATTTCTTCTTGATTTCTTTACAATGCAACATAAGGATTTGCTTTTTGAAGCGTTAAGGGTATGGGAGTGTGGATTTAAGAACCAAAAGACTCAAAATGGGGAAGTCTTCTTCACTCACCTCTTCTCCTCTAGGAATATACCTAGGAATCTTTTCCTTTTTTCTTGAATGTCTCTTCCCTTGAGACATTGGGTTTCTCTTCTTCCTTGAAGCTTTCCTCTTTCTTAGTTTCCTTGAAAACTTCTTCCTTAGTAGCCTTATCTACAATCAAAGGCTCTTTGTCTTCTTTCTCAATATCGACATCTCCCTTAGCCAAAGGAGTGTCTTTCTTCTCAAACTCTTTTCCAATTGGAGCGCTTTTCTTAACAATTTCAAGGTCAAATCCGACATGACTTTCCTTAATAATCGGGTTTCCAACCAAATCCACATTCAAGCAATCAACAATATCATCAAGGGGATTCAAAAATAGATTTTCAAAATCATCAATAATCTTTTCCTCTTCAAGAGTAAAGACAATACCGTCTCATGGTTGAGGAGTGTTGTTGATTTCTTCTAAGAAAGCATTGCAAAAGTCCTTACTTGACTCTCATTTTTCTATAGCTACTCCTTTTCCTTTACGGTCCGAGATCACTTGTTGGAGTTGGAAATATATGACCTTAAAATGTGAAGCAAGAGCTTCATGCTTGATGTTCATGTCTCGGTATATAGACTTTATCTTCACATTCATCTCCCCAAACTTCTTGTTGAGCTCGACCTTGGTCTCATTTTTTCTTTCCACTAGCTTCTTAAGCATAACATGATTCTCTTATTCTTTAGTAGGACCGACTTGTTGTTGAGGTTTTTGGTATTAGCCTTGCTTAGATTAGTATTGGTACCCTTGTTGGTTAGTCTTGGGAGGATAGACTTGATCTTATGGATTTTCCACATTAGTGCTTCGGTAGGATAAGATGTTGTTGTTGGAAGGCTTGTATCCTTGGTTGAAGGGTTTTTGGTAGTACCCTCCTTGGATGTAGCTCACTTCTTCTTGGTTCTCACCCTCTTGTCTGTCGACTTCGGTTTTTTCGAACTGAACACTTCTTCTTGTTTGTTTAATGAGCTTATCTACCTTATCACTAAGCTCATTGATATAGTCTTCCTTAGATCCCGTACTTCTCATCGTTTTATCATAATCATTCGCATCGAAATTGTCGCTTTGGGCGAGATTATCTATGAGCTTCTCTCCTTGATCGGTGGAAAGACTAGCAAAGCTTACCATGAAGGCAGTGTTTAAAGCCAAGCGGTACTTCTCATAGATACCTCTATGGAAGATTTGAAGAAGGTTTCCCTTAGTGATACCATGGTGAGGACAACTCCTTATGTATCCATTGAAGCGTTCCCTAGCTTCATATAATGACTCCATTCCTCCTTGCTTGAAGGTAGAGATCTCATTTCCTATCTTTGTCGTTCTTTGGGGTGAGAAGAACTTAGCCAAGAATCTCTTTTTGCATTCATCCCATGTTGTGATAGAAGATGTCACAACACCTTTCTCCCATTGAGATGCTTTGTCTCCTAAATAGAATGGAAACAAAGTCAATTTGATGATGTCCTCCGACACTCCATTAATCTTTACCGTCCTGGTTAAACTTTCAAAGTTGTCCAAGTGCTCTAGAGGGTTTTCCAACGCAAGACCAAAGAATCTACTGTTTTTCACCATATTGATCAAGCTTGACTTGATCTCAAAGTTGTTGTTGCTGATTGGTGGGGGTCTTACACCCATCCTTTCGCCATTAGTGAATGGCTCATCACCTTCTCCAATCCTTGGTTCTTTTCTAGGGAGATGGAATGGATGGTTCCCTCGGTCCTCTTGACCAACGAAATTCCCATGATTAGTAGGGGAAAATCTCTCTTGTTGAGGATTCTCCATAGTTGGAGTATTCTCTTGTTCAATTTCTTGATTCATACCCAACCTTCTTAGATGAGCTTGCCTTTCTCTAGCTCTTCTTTGTCTTCATTGTTGTCTTTCAACGAGTGTAAAACTTAGAAGAAAAACGAAGATATGTTCTTGGTTCACATAAGAGGGTATTTATACTAAAGAGGGGAAGTGTGGATGCGCTAGAAGCACTTTTTCACGTCAAGGTGTGCAGTCGTTGCCCAAAAGTGGGCTACCATCGACCTACAGGTCGACAGTAGCTCACCTTGGGCAGCAAGGCTCCCAAGGGAGGCATTTGTCGACCTAAGGTGCCCCCCTGTCGACCTCAAAGTCGACAACTGGTCAACTTGGCAGCTTGTAGCCTCTTCTTCTTTCCTTTGAATGCTCCAATTGGTCCGTATTCTCCCATAGCATTTGGCTCCTCTTTTCCTTGATTCCTTTGTCTCTAAATCCACCTTGAATCCATCCATAGAGCCTCCATAAATCCATCCCAAAGTTGCTCCTACAAATGCAATGAAATGACATGCAAATGCAATATGATCCTAAACTAGACTCTAGACTCAAACTTATGGGTTCTAAGACTTATATGCAATATATACAACCTAAATGTGGATGAAACTAAGATAAAATGCACCAAAATATGCAAGAAAATATGTACACATCAACCCCATAGTGCCACAACATTTGAGGGAACCTATCAGTGAGAAGACTGGTTGGATTTCCTAAAAGAGTGAAAAGGATCTCTCCTAACGTGTCGTTTGAAGATGCTTGGGAGTACTACCATCCGAATCAGTTCTTCAAGAACACTCGAGAGACTAAGGAGGAGATCAATACATTTTTCATCAAGGCTAGAAATGCATCTCCACCGATCAAGAAATTGTCTATTTTAGGGGTTTAGTTCACAAACTCTCTCTCTCTCTCTCTCTATGTGATACAGGGTCAACGGTTAGTCTGATATCCAAGGTCATTGCTAAGAGATTGGTTCTTGATATAGAGCCTCCTAAGCTAACCCTGAAGTTTGAAGACTCTTCCATAAAGTCTCCACAAGGTACCATTAATAATTTAAATGTAAAAGTGGGTAATTGTCTTGTTTCTACTGACTTTCAAGTAGTGGAGATGAGCAGTGGTTCTGATAGGCCGTTGATTATGGAAAGAGCCTTTCTGGCCACAACGGGTGCGATGGTTGATTGCCAAAGAAGAGGATCTTGTTAGTAACCATGACGAGAATGTTTACTAGAGAGTTTTGCCCACAAAAAAAGGTACCCATCTTGTTTCTTGTGTTAGTGTAATTGATGGAGTTGTGCATGTAGTTGTTTCTTAGGAAGATTTGAGCACTAAGAGAAACGTCAAAGAAGTCCTCGATGGAGACTCTTGCGTCACAACACAGAAGTCTGTTACAAAAGCTAAGGAAAAGCATAAGTGCAAAAGGATCAGGAACGATCCTCATTTGATGTTGATACCTCAGAGTTTTTCTGCTGATATGACTGAGTAAGAGGTAAGGTGCAAAGGATCCTCAAAGCCTTTATCCAAAGTTCATGTTATTCTCACCTCAGAGATAAAAGATAAAGGCGTGGAAGCTCTTAAGGGTCTCATGAGCAGTGTCCTGAAGCTCAAAGTGTTTGATGGTGGAATTTGTTTGGAGTAAATTCCCATGTTCACCGAGACCAATACCAAACTCCAAAAGTCGAGCTAATGACTTTAAAAAAGCGCTTAGTGAGAGGCAACCCACTAGTAAGATTATTTTTATTTAGTTTTTCGTATTTGTTTCATTAACATACTAAATTTTGGCTTTAATTTTCGTGTGTTTAAGGTTTTAGCAAAAAAAAAAGGTGATCGACCGATCACTTTGCCCGGATCGATCGATCCAATGCGTCAAAATGTGATCGGTCGATCCCTTAGACTAATCGATCGATCATCCCTCACACATGAACTAAGTTTGACTTTTTGGTCATTTCTGGTTTAATTTCATTTAAATTGAACAGAAAAACATGTTTTCATTTTCTTAATTCGATTTTAAAGATCAAAACCAAAAAATTTATCCCTTACGACCATTTTTTGTTTGTTCTTTAAAATTTTCTAACATCTCCAATACTTAGCCAATTTTTGCGATTCAAGTATCTAACTTGTTCAGTTTTTCAAGGTCTTTCGCCTGGTACTAATGGTTTTCTGAGTTAGTAAGGTATGTTCTCTCTATCTCCTATGTTATGCACGAAAATTGTTTTCAAATTTAGTTTTTCGCGAGACTCAAACTGAACTTGATTTTCTCGTGTGTTTCTTGTTTATGATTGTTCATATGCATGTCTATGATGATTAGAAACGAAATTTAGTGAGATTTTGATGAGAAATTTGATGATTTAGGATTTTAGAACTTAGGAATCGGAGATTTTTGACAAATTCGATTTCACCTTACAGTTTCATGATTATTGTTGTTCTTGATGGTTTAGAAGCATGAATTAGGTGAATTTGTGATGAATTTCTTTGGAGTTAATGATTTTTGTTTAAAAAGCGTGTTCGTCATGATATATTTGATGATAATTGAGTTTTAGGAATTTTAGTTGGATGATTGCTTGATCATGAGATGGTTTAGGATTTCACAATGATTTGATTAATGTTGAAACATGTTTGCTACACTTGTTGCATTAGCTTTAGTGTTAAGGTGATATGCTCATTTTGTTTTCGAGTGATTGAGTTCGTAGGAATGGTAAGAACAAGGCAACAATTCAAACCACTTACCAAGAATCCATCTGGGTCACTGAGCGTACCGACCTATATTTTCTCTTTCTTTAGGACTTTTTCTTTCATATTTTTTTTCTTTTTGTATCCTTTTTCGTTCTTATTCTCACACTGGGATGGTGTGAAGTAAGTCTGGGGGAGGGTGTTTGTTACTATTGAATTTTTCGTCTATTCTTTTTGTTGTTTTGAGTCATTTTCGAAAAAAATTCAAAATCAAATGTTTTATTGAGTCAAACTTTGTAGGGATTATGACGGAAGTTGATGATGAATGTGGATTGTTTGCCTTATTTTCTTTTGTGATTTCTAAAATTACCATTTTGTTGCAGAGGTTGTTAGTATAATCAAGTCAGCGAACCCTTTGACTGAACTACCTACCAGAAAGTTCCATCTATAGATTCGATTTGATCTGATGTTGACTCTATCTTATTTGGATGTTAAACTGAACTTAATTTTTCTCGTCAATATCTTTGTCAGGGATTGAACCACCAACATTCAGGATTGTACTATCTTTTTACCATTCTTTCTTCCTGAATGGCCATACTCATCTTTAGTTTGGTACCATACCCTAACTATTCCTCCCTTCTAACTTCATTCACTTTCGTATCTTTCATCTATGTGCACACATGTGCAAAAGCAATGGAGAGAGTAGGATTAACAGAGCATACTCTGCTACTTATGATTGGTTAATGGAATGATCTATGATTATATATTTGTTTTGTTTTTTGGGTTTATGCTCTAGCTTAAATATGAATTTTGTGATGATAGCATAAGATGGTGGTTGATTCCTTTTCCCTGACTGTTTTTAATGTTGTACTGAGATTTGTATTGTAAAGAACTAGCCCTACCCGAAATGTGTACTAAAAAA
Source organism: Anastatica hierochuntica (assembly GCA_900406275.1). Classification (NCBI taxonomy): domain Eukaryota; kingdom Viridiplantae; phylum Streptophyta; class Magnoliopsida; order Brassicales; family Brassicaceae; genus Anastatica; species Anastatica hierochuntica. Next base: position 6,770 of record OVAN01005582.1, on the reverse strand, counting down.
ATGAAAAAATTAAAAAAATGAAAAAAAAGAAAAGAAAGAAGAAAAGAAAAAAAAAAGAAAGAAAAAAATAATTCGAAAATTGCACATGTTTGGGGCAAGAAAATGTGTTTGTCTCAGTATTTTTAGTTTTTCTAGGAACTTGATATGCATTGATTGTTTTGGTTGCTTGGGATTTATATCAATATGCTTGGGTAGTAGATGAACTATGGTTATCAATAGATTTGTCTCTCCTACGATTTTGCATAATGTCTTGCATTTGTTCTACACTCCTGAGAACCTTAAACACTTTAACTCCACCTTCATAATCATCCTCCTTATACCAAGCCGTTTCCTGACATTGATTTCTGATGAGAATTCCACGTCCTTATTAATGATAGACATTGAATTTGCAGGTTTGAGATTTAGAGTATAGATAGACTAGGGAAGTCACTGTGGGGATTTGGGGAGAACGCCTAACGCTTCTATCTTCTTACGTGGTCAGTGAAATGTTTTTGCAAGACAAGGTCTGCTAAGGTTTCTAGAGTCCCCGCATTTTCAAACATTTTCACCAGCTTGAGTTTTTGTTAGTCTTTACTTGAGCACAAGCAAAGATTCAAATATGGGAGAATGATATATCTAGGTTTTTACTAACTTTTAATGGTGTTTTTGGTGTGTTTTTGAGACTTTTTGGAGTCTTTTGGTGTCCTTTGATGTTTTTATAGATTTTATGGTGCTTTGGAGAGAAATGAAGTAATTTGGACAAAATAAACTTATAAAGATGTAGAATCATGCTGATGAATCATAAGTTTGGTCTTATTTGAAAGAGTTTCCAACGTAGGATCGAGCTGAAATTTTTATAAAAGATAGTTACGTGAGTTAGCTTTCATATGGAGGTAGTTTGAAGACAATCCAACGGTGCGATTAAAAGTTATGGTCATTTTTGTAAATATTTGCTGCCTAGTTCCAGAAAATTTCCTTTTGCCCATAATTTTCTGATTTTGTAGAAAATATCCCAGAGCTCTATATAAATACTCTAGGACGAATATCAGGTTATCATATAATATTTTTTTCATAGACTTTAGATCTTTTTCTTTGTGTGTTTTTGGGGAGACGAATCTCAGACTCCGGAACATTTGAAGAAGATTTCTGAACTCTATTTACTTTTTAATTTCATTGTGTCTTTTTTTCATCAATGCTTTTGTGTTCTTCAATTATGTCTAAGTAGTTTTCTAGTTAGGTCTTAGGGTTCAAAAGATTATATGAATTGATGATTTAGGTTGTTAGATTTGGGAAAGTTATCACACTGGTTCTTCATCTAAGTTGAACTTATTGCTTGAATTAGATTAGCTACCTGGTTCATGATCTTAAGTTGATAGATGCAACGAGAGTTGATTTAGAAATCTGAAAAACTCTTGGATGAGCAAAATATCCTTACCCAACGGGAGTTGATGTTAAGGTATTTTGTGAACATATGAAACCTGACCTTCTTTCGAATTCAACGAGAATTAGTTTTCATTGTTCTAAATATAGGGACTAAATACCCAAGGAGGAGATTTGTCTATCTCAGTGATTTGAGTTCAAAAACGTCGCTTCATTATTTTCCTGTCTGATTCCTATTTATCAATCATGTTTCCTGCGAATTACCCTGATGTCTGGCGCTTTTAGCTTATTGAATTTACATCGTTGATTTATTTTCTTGCTTTTTATTTACAAAAACATCAAAACAACAACGAAAGTTTGTGTCTTCTAGCATAATCTGAACTGAAAATCAAAGTGTGTAATGGGTCTCTGTGGATTCGATCTCATCTATACTATTACGTTTGTTATGCACTTGCAATGATATATTTTGGGTTAAAACTCTGAGTCAACTGCCTAGTCTGAGTCTGACAAACTCTTTCTGATCCGACAAGTCCAATTGCCATATTTGGAATGACTAGCTAGCTCAACTTAGCTCCATTGTCATGCTCAACTATCCAGCTTCAGCGAACAGATCTCCTTCCCAGGACACTTTCAGCTTAACTGGACAAGTACATCCATATCAGTTCAGATCATTTCACCGATCAAATCATGTTCCCTTATGCTTGGATAATCTTGATCGAATCCCACACTTGACCAAGCCATCCAACCAAATATATGATCTTGGCTAAGTCTACATTCAAATTCCCCTTTACTGAATCAGTCCAACCACGATGATCCTTATTCGACCCAATCAATCCCATTGATCTCAATCATGACAAGTGAATCATGGTTCATCCACGATCGAGTGAGTAAACTAAGTCATGGTCCATCCACGACCAAGTCTAGGGCTCAGCCAGTCCGACTATACCCACCCCCTTATAATACATAACAACCCTTTTTTATGTGCCACCAGCATACATAACCCTTATTTGAGGAGTCACCAAATCATCCTTGGTCCAGCTTTCAACACTTAGTCGAGATTCCTTGGTCATTCCTATCAGTTTATGCTTCCTTCATGGCCATATCCTTATTCTTATTCGAATTTTCGAACATGGTTGTTACAACTCTCCCTCCTTCGGTTAGACCTATAGTCTTTTTCGACTCCTCGTTTTGTTTCTCAAACCACTTAAGAAACTCAAATTTCATCATCTCTGAAGGTTCTCAAGTAATGTCCTTCTCACCTTCACATTCCTAAACTACTTGGATCATTTTGATATTTCTCCTTCTTTCTGCCTTGACCTTTCTGTCCACAACTCAGACTGATCTTCCTTCAACGGTTAAGTTTCCTTCAAGTCTGGTGATGGTTTAGATACCACTTTGTGTTGATCAGAGATGTATTTCCGTAGCATCGAAATGTGGAACACACTGTTAAAGACAACAATGGATTGTGGCAATTCCAGTTTGTAAGCCACTTTCCCAATCCTTTTCGTAATCTTGAACGAACCCATATATCTCTGACACAACTTTACATGTTGTGCAGCCCGTTCCTTGCCCTTATAAGTGACTATATTCAGGTAGACTAAGTCCCCAACAACAAATTTCAGCTATATTCTTCTCTTACCTGCATAACTTTTCTGTCTGTCTTGTGGCTCTTTCATCTTAACCTTTGGAACGTAGATTCTTTTTGTTGCCTCTTGAACAAAGTCCCTACCAATACTGCGTTCACCAACTTGAGTCCAACAGAACGTTGTTCTGTAAGGTTACCCATACAAGGTTTCATATGGTGACATTTCAATATTCGCTTGATAATTGTTGTTGTAAGCGAATTCTACCAAGTGAAAATACTCTTCCCACTTGCCACCCTAGTCCATAACACAAGCCCTCAACAAATTCTCAAGTATCTGAATTTGTTTTACAGATTGTCTATCTGTTTGCAAAGAGTAAGTTGTACTCGTGTTCACTCTAGTCCCAAAATTATTCTGAAGTGCCTTCTAGAACTGAGAGTAGAACTTTGAATCTCGGTCAGACACAATACTTTTTGGTGCTCCAATCAACCTAACAGTCTCTTGGACAAACTTCTCAGCCAATACCTCAGCATTATCCTTCTTGTTCACTGCCAGGAAATGAGCCGACTTTGTCAGTGTATCTATTATAACTCATATCGCATCCTTCTTGTTGCACATTGGTAAACTAGTCACGAAATCCATCGTGATCATGTCCCACTTCCACTCTAGAATAGGTAGACTCTGCATTAGACTACTCGGAACTAGATGTTCATACTTAACAACTGACAAGTAGGACACCAGGGTACCCATGCATCCACATCTCTTTTCATTCTGATCAAGTGATAGTACCGCTTTAGATCCAGATACATCTTTGTCGAATCTGGATGTATCAAGAACTTGGACTGATGTGCTTCCTTAAGTATCGCTTCCCTTAGCTCTTTGACATTTGGAACGCACACCCGACCAATTACAAAAAGTGTCCCATTATTCTTTGCAACCTTGATGAGATTCTCATCTTCTTCCTGAGCCAACCGAACCCTTGTGAGTAGATCAGCTTGATCAACAGCTCGTAAGGCCAAAGGCTCCTAAGCCTAAATAATCCATATCATCTAACAATGCAGCTAACCGCAATCTCCCAACCATTCCAACTAGTTCCTCCATATCCTTCTCAGAATAAACAGTCGCCCTCTTCTGACTTAAAGCATCAACCATAGTGTTAGCTTTACCAAGGTCGTAAGATATATTCAGACCGTAGTCAGCAACCACTTCCATCTATCTCCATTGTCTGAGGTTCAATTCCGGTTGAGTTAAGATGTACTTTAAACTCTTATGATCAGTGAAGACTTGGACCTTCCCACAGTAAAGATAAGAAAGACAAATCTTCAAGGCAAACATAACTGCTGTTATCCCTCTTGAATGATTCCCATGGCCGTTTCAGTGAGTTTCCTCCTCGGATATCATAATCCTGAACGTGTTTCACTACGGTTTCAATGTTTCTCTTTGTCGTATCCCTCATTTTAACGTGCACCTTCCTTCCCAATCGCAAACTCCTTGTCGGATCCCCATGTCGAACGCGGATTCTTCTTTCTAAACTTGTATTCCCAGTCTTTTCCCGATTACTTTCAGTTTCGAACGAGAATCACCATCATTCTCTACATTTTCTCTATCGTTACCCTTTTGCCAATCGTACCCAAACTGCTCTGGAAACGTACTTCCCTGTTCTGATCGTCGCCGAACAAGAGTATCTATTTCTGAACGAGAATTCTGTTTACCGAAGAGAATTCTCTATTGTCCCTCTGTTTTATTTCTGCATTTTCTTGTTCGGATCGCAGTTATGAGCGTAATTGCCTTAAAATATATTCGTTTCTCCTCTTATAGATGGAATTATGTGTAACCGCTCACCATATATCCCATTTTAGTATTTCCCGCAGCTCGAACAGTAATTGTAATTGTTCCCGTTGTTTTTATTTAAAGTAACCGTTCAGGAACATTTTTCCCATGAATCCAGCTGTTCGGAAACCGTTCGGCAGAAATAACTTCTCAGCTAACTATGTCCGGAACTGACAGTTACTTATTTTTACCCAAATGTCGTTGTCCGGATTCGACCAACTTGTCCGGAAATCATGTTAAGCCCGATTAGCCATCATTTTATCTGAATTACATGAATTCTCATCTAAATATTGTTTTAGCTTAGCCTTTTGTTCCTGACAGCTTATTTCTCTGAAATTCAATTCTTTTAAGTGGTTTGGATACTCAGTTATCCTTACTGAATTCCTCATTTTACAATGCCATTTTAGTTGATGCTTCAGTAACAATACGAATTATGTCTTTCTCGGTCATAATCCTAATCAACTCGACTTTCCGGTAAAGTTTGTGGAACGCGGGCATTACAAGTTTCCCCCAGTTAGAATGAATTTGTTCTCAAATTCACGGTCACGAGCCCATACTCCTCACCCTTTTACAATTAAGCTTATCCACAAAGCTCAAAATCTTGCATTAGCGAACTTATCCGAGTTCCTATGCATTTTGTCTCTTAATGCTCACCATCGTTAACTTATTAATCTTTCAGACTTCTTTCAGATCACTCTTGGGTCCCCAGTTTACATTTTGTCCTTAGTGATTTTCAACTTTTTATTTCTATTATGGATCATCCCCGATCCTTGAACACTCTCTTTTGATTTATCTTGATCCTTGTCACTACCTTTAGTCTCTTTCCAATATGTTCAAACATTTACCGTCACATCTTGACAAACTCACTGGTTCCTAACAAATTCTTTCATTAACACGACTTGGCGGACTCACACAATTCCTAAAAACGATAATAGTCGCGTATCGATCCCCCGTAGCATATTGCAGTTGTTATATGGGAAGTCTTATTGGTCTAAAGAAATTTGTCCTGGCAAAATCTTCGAGTTCCCAAGAACACAGTCACATAAACTATTCAAGCACGATTATACAAAGTTATCGGACAGCTCACGACCTCACAAGCCTTAGCGTACACATTTGTCCCTAAGCTTGCCATGAATCTGACTCCCGAGTAAAATGAATCAATCACCAAAAATAAGCAATAGGAAAACTTTGGCAAACTAATTGTTTCCTAAAGACGCTAACATAACTGGCAATGAATCCCCATCTGCTAACCAAAACATACTTAGGTCCGGTAAGACTTTCCATACTCATCTACTGTGGGAACCGAAATTCTCACTGTCAATGTTATGTGGTTCCCGGACTCTGTTAGCCAAAGATCAACAGATTGAGACAGCGAATTAGCGAGTTATTGAGTAAAACAGAAATCGTAAGAGAGTTAGATAACAAAATACGAAATACGAAATAGATTGCGAAGCGATATAGATTAACGATGGACGAGTAACAGGATTCGTAAGATAGATAAACGTAAGCGAATACAAAGTAAAAAGAGAACGGATCGAAGTATGGAGAAAGCGTAAACCGAGAGCGATTCGACAGACACAATTAACAAAGAAGTTAAGGGTCTTATTCGAATTCCGAGATCGGAGTGTGCGCAACCGGTGTTTAAGCCTTGGCCGCAAGATTTGTTGGTGACGATTACCTATAACTAAGGCGCAAAACTCGTAACCTAGTTGAGACGCAGCTCGCTAACGAAAAACGAAACAAGAACCCTAGTTTTTCTAAGTGTTTATGTGATGACGAAAAGCTCTGTGAATGAATGAATGCCTTCTCTCAATTTCTTTGATTTCGCATCCTTTATATAGATCCTCGTGGGCCGGCTCGATTTCCTTTTCCGTCCAGATTCGTGCATATCTTCTTTGCGGGAATATTTCGCAAGATCCTAATGGTCCGTCGTCGCAAAAGGGCCGATTTTCGCCCGGAAATCATAAATGGGCCGTTATCACGGTTTGGACCCTTTCG
>OVAN01005581.1:0-23198 GCA_900406275.1 Anastatica hierochuntica | reverse complement strand
GTACTAAATTTTACAAAATATTTAACCAATTTAAGCCAAATAATCATTTTGTCATTACTCCCATCCCTCCCAACATGACAGTTCTTAGTCGTGTTTCTAAAAAGTCAATACTCTCCAAACACGTATGTAGCACACAATTCTGAAGAGAACTACACTATCCCAATCACTGATATTGACACAGTGAGTATCAGATATTCTCATTATTTACATCAATTCATGTCCATATTTTATTATATTTTTTTTTCTTCTTTTGGTATTCATTTAGCCTTTTTTGAGTCACATTTCATCTTAATTTGTATTTTAGAGTTTAAGTTTTCATTTGCTTACATTTGCGTATCTTTCTTTAATTTAGTTTTGGAGATAAATGAATGTTAAAAAGAGGATTGAGTTTGAGAAAAATGGATTAACTCCAAAAAGAAGTAAATAAAATTGCTAGAACAAGAGAAAGGTTTGGGGTCGATGGTGAGTGAAATAAGACTCGATGCTAAGGGAAACCAACTTGTTCACTGTCAATTTAGNGGATAGTCGGGGAAAAGGGTGTGGGGGGGGGGGGGGGGGAAGGGGGGTAGATGGTGGGCTAACTCAAACATTTCCTGCACATTTATTACCATCAACCCTAGGGTCAATGGTAGCTTAAGGGAAACCCCATTTCACTCATTTGTATATAAATAGCCCCAAAAACCTTCAAGAATATAACTTTGATCTTTCTCTCTATTTCTTATGCGAATTTTAGTGCTTTTTTCTTGATCTTGAGATTTTTAAGATCAATAATTTATCTTTATTGATTTTTATTTTGAATCTTAAAACCCAAATCGATTTATCATTCTTTTTATGCTTTCTTTCTCATTTTTTCTCTTCATTGATTTATATTTTGAATCTTAAAACCAAATTCAACTTATCATTATGTTTATGCTTGATGATGGCTAGGTTCGTCTAAGTTTACAATTTATAAAACCTAAGTCCACTCACAATCCCGCAAGAGAACGGGGTCGAGTTGTAGTACTTAAGGTATCATCCAAAGATTTAGAGGCTTATCAAGAAGAACCTAAAAAAAAAGAATACACTAGATATCCTAGTCTAGGGGGTCGATTTAGATGGGATTGTCACGGGCTTCCACTAAATCTGGCGATCAACAAGGCCAAACATAATTGAAAAGCATAAATAAAAGCAATAATTATGCAAGCAATAAGTAAAAGCAAAAAAGGAATGAACTTGGATGCAAACAATTAAAAAAATCGGATCTTGAGATAATAACAATGGATTCGGGGTCAATATAGATATGTAATGGACTTTTCTAAGGCTTTATTAGAGGATTGAAGTTATTCCTAGGCCTAGGATCCCTCTTTAATCGATCTATCCACTCTTATGGAGAAGATCTATTTACCCACACACATTACAAGGCTCAACTCTCATTTGTTGCCTATCTGAACATGTAAGTGATAGTGTTCCTCAAGCCCTTCTAGCCATTTAGCACCTAGGTAACATCCACTCTCATTGGCCCAAGTGAAAGAGATAGATCTTGTTCTCTCAAGCATTTCATTGAACACTTTCAAGGCGTCAATGAGCAAGCAATGAATTTTGAAGAACTAAACAAGATCTAGCAAGAATCTATGCCAAAATCTAGCCTAATCATCCATCATAACCATATATGTAACCCTAGCCTACTACATCTCAAGATCCAAGAAGGATCTACTCACTAAGAGTCATGGAAGTCCAAAGACATAGATTTGGTCTTTGAGCTCTCATGTTCTTAGAAATAGATCTAAAAGAAAGAGAAGAAGAGAAAAGATCCAAATCCACTCAATGTATTAAAATTAGTTATTACAAGAGTTTGATCTCAAAGATAAGCAAAGACATTGAAAAGATAAACAAAGATCAAAGATATGTTCTTGGTTCACAAAAGAGGGTATTTATACTAAAGAGGGGAAGAGTGGGTGCCCTAGAAGAAAAATATTCCGTCAAAGGGCCCTGCCGTCACCCAAAAGTAGGCTATTGTCGACCTGGAGGTTGACAACTGCTCACTTTGGGTAGCAGAGCCTCCAACTTAGGCAGTCATCGACTCAAACAGAGCTACTGTCGACCTTGAGGTCGACAGCTGCTCACTTTGGCAGTTTGTGGCTTCTTCTTTCATCCTGTGTTTGCTCCTTTTAGTTTCATCTTCTCCCATAGCATTTTGATGTACATAGATTTTTATGCATTTTAAAGCTCATTTCATCAATGTTTTGGTTGCATTTAGGATGTAAATATTGTATTTAGGTGTTAAAATCCATCTTGTATATAGCTTAAGTCTAGTTTAGGATTTTTCGTCTTTGCATTGCATTCTTTTGCATTTGTAGGTACAACCTTCGGTGATCGATTTGAGAGCTTGAGATGATGGATTCTAGAGGCTAAAAAGAAAAAGAAACAAGAGAATTCAAAGGCTAGAAGCAATGAGAGAAGATGAGATCAAAAGAGGAAAACAAATGAGGAAGGAAGAAGCCACAAGCTGCCAAAGTGAGCAGTTGTCGACCTCAAGGTCGACAGCAACCCACTTTGGGTCGACAATGGCCATGGTTGGAGGCTCTACTGCCCAAGGTGAGCTGGTGTCCTTTGGACGACAACATCACTCCTTGACGCAAAAATAGGCTCTTCCTCACCTATAAATACCCTCTAAACCTAATATTATGTATCAACTCTTTTTCTACATATTTCTAAGACAAAATTTGGATTTTTGGTGTCTTTTTCTTTTGATCTTTAAGATCAAGAGTCTCCCTTTATAATTTGTATTAAGGAATCAAGAACCCAACTTTATCTATGAAATCTCTATCTATTTCTTCATCTGCTCTCTTTTTCTTTAGTATGTGTGTGTAGTCTCTTTTGATGGATCCATGGGCTTTGAGATCTACTTAGATTAGATTGTAATATGGATGTTAGGGATAGCTAATCTAAGGTTTCCTAAGGATTTGGTGAGATTAATGCTAGGTTTTAGAGTAGCTAACTAAGAACTAGATTTGTATACATTTCTCGCCCGAGAGGAGTTTGATGAAATGTCTAGGAGAACCAAATACTTGCTATTTCAATCTAGCCAATGAGAGTTGTTTGCTAGATTGATTAGTGACTATATGGGCTTGCTCTTAAGGATTCTTAATCGATTAATCATTTGCAACAAACGAGAGTTGAGCGAATGCGATTGATAAAGAAATGGCATTTTGCCAAGAGAGTGGATTAGACTAGTATTGCCTTTGGTCGTGGATTTTTGCTTAATAGCTTGACCTAACACCTCCATTGCCATCTTACTAAGTGGGTCCATTACAACATTCCTTGGCCCATCATCTTAGTTCATTGTTTATTTCAAGTTTGCACTTTTGAGTTTATGTTTACTTTCTTTATTTAAGTTTATTGCCTTTATTCAAGTCGTTTACTTTCTTGCCTTGCTTTCATTTATAGATTTCTAAGAAAACCCGTAACAAACCCCAACCTTCTTTATTTGCTTACATTACACTCGAATGTGTACTCCTAATGCTTAAATCCATCTGGTTAAGTAAGTTGCTCCTTATGGTTCGACCCCTAAGTACTACAATGACATATCCGTGCACTTGCAGAATATGTAATTGTTAGGAAACAAGATTTTATAAATTTAAAGCTTTGTTTTTTGTTTTCTAGCGTTCAACAAGTTTTTGGCGCCGTTGCCGGGGAGCACGATTGCTAGATTAAGATTTTCTTTGGGATTTCATTTAAGTTTGAGACTAAGCTTTACTTTTCAAGTTATTTAACTATTTCCTTTTTCTTTTTTGTTTGTACTCTTTTGCAAGGATGATGAATCACCAATTTCAAGAAGAAGTTGGTGGAATGGGAGCATATGAGGAGACTATTGGTGACTTTGGTACACCAATCACTAGCAACACTAGAATGGGAATAAGACCCCCAGCGGAAGATATGCTCCATCACGAAACCAATTCTAGCCTCATCAACATGATCCACAACACAAAATTTTTTAGTTTGGACATGGAAAACCCCATCGAACACCTTAACGACTTCGAAAGACTATGCGATACAACTAAGATTCAAGGAATTCCCAGAGATTATGTGGAGCTATCTCTTTTTTCTTTCTCATTAGAAGATAAGGCTTCACGATGGGAGAAGATCGTGGTTATTTCTTCTATAACCACTTGGGATCAATGCAAAAGGAGATTTCTTGGACAATTTTACTCGCATAGAAGGACTAAAAACTTTCGGAATTGTATTGCTAACTTCGAACAAGGGATTAAAGAGACGCTCGGTGAAGCTTGACAAAGGTTTAATGGATATGTGCGGAATTGTCCTCACCATGGATTTACTCAAGGAAATCTACTAAGACTTTTCCATAGAGGAGTTCATCAACACTTCCAGTTTGCTACGAATACGTCAAGTAATAGAAATTTTGCAAGCTTGACCGCGGCTCAAGGAGAGAAATTGATTGAAAATTTGACCAAGAGTTACGCCGGAGAACAGAGCTTTTGTTTCATACCCAAGATTGAAGATAAGCGCCTTGAAGAATTGAAAACAAAGATTGATGAAATAGAAAAAGCTGTCCTCAAGCCAAAGAAGAAGAAGTTATGGATAGACAAAAGATTCTTTAATCAACAAGGGGAGATGAGTTTTGTTCAAGGAAGCTACTATGGGAGCTATTTACAAGGTTCATCGCCTAGAACAAGTCTAGGAGAACGGACACCGACAACACCTACTACTCCAAAGAAACCTACCAACTCTACGGTAGAAGAGATGCATTCCTTGATAAAAGAGCTTGTGGTTCGAAATGCGGAAATTAAGAGAGACTTGAACAATAGATTTGATTCGTTAGACCACAAAACTCATGGGAATTATGTGGAGTTATCAGAGAAGTATAATCATCTTGCTAACTATGTGAAGGGTATAAAGCACCAAATACCGAAAAAGCTTATAAACTTGAGATTCAAAAGGGTAGTCTACCCGGAAAGTGCGAGATTAACCCAAAGGAGCTTTGTCATACCGTGACTTTGAGAAGCGGAAGGCAATTACCTCCGAGGACTCAAGAGGTCGCGCCCAAAAAGAATGACACCGAGTTAGAAGAGATTGAAAATGATCAAATGCCGCTTGAGGAAAAAGAGAAAGATGAGAATGAAGAAGAAATCAAGAAGGAAGAGACACCTAAAGAGGAGCCTAAGATTCAAGAGGAGGAGCTCAATGACAAACTTCCTCCACGCCAAAAGAAGAAAAAGGATTACATGCCCATCGACACTAATGTTTTTATTGATGAGTTGAATCTACCATTCCCGGGAAGATTTAAAAAGAAAATTATGGCGGCTAGATACCAAAAGATAAAAGATCATATGGGATGAATAGTAGTAACCATACCGTTCATGGAGTGGTGCTAAGATAACCCCATAGTGAACAAGATGCTAAAGGATATCATCACAAGGAAGAAGAGAATTGACTCCGTCATGGAAGTTGTGATTCATGAATGTAGTGCTATCATCCAAAACAAACTTCCCACCAAGAGAAGAGACCCCATAAATTTTACTTTGCCTTGTACTTTGAAGCATATGACCTTTGGAAAATGTTTGGTTGATTTAAGAGCAAGTGTGAGCCTAATGACCTTGACGGTCTCTAAGAAGCTTGGTTACACGAATTTTAGGCCAACAAGGATCCAATTGATATTAGAGGATAGATCTATTCGGTATGCACATGGTATTCTTGAAGATTTGCCATTGATGATTGGGAATTGCGAGGTTCCAACAGATTTTGTCTTGGAAATGGATGAAGAACCCTTGAATTCTATCATTCTTGGAAGACCTTTTCTTTCAACTACGGGAGCCATAATTGATGTAAGAGGAGGAAAGATAGATCTTCACCTTGGAGACTTGATATTTAATTTCAACATCTTGGATGTTATGAAAAAGCTAACTATCGATGGAACCGCCTTCTCCATTGAATGCCTTGATGATGATTTCGCTGGGAAGCTAGAAGAGCTATACATCTAAGATGGTTTGGAAGTAGCCTTAATCTACGAAAAGGGATCAAAAGCAATCCTCTCAAATGAAGCAACGAAATACAAAAGATTACTCGATGCTCCACCAATGGAACCAAGTGAGGTACTAGCATTGGAGCTAGGAAAAGATGAACCCGGACCAAAGGAAGAGAAAGATGAGGAAAAGGAAGAGCCGGATTGGAGTGAGCTTAAGGCACCTACAGTGGATTTGAAACCACTTCCAAAAGGGCTAAGGTACACGTTTCTTGGTCCTAATTCTACTTACCCCGTGATCATAAATGATAGCCTAAATGAAAGTGAGACCGAATTACTATTGAATAATTAAGAAAGTATAGAAAAGCGATAGGTTAATCACTAGACGATATCAAGGGTATCCCCCAATATTTGTGCATGCATATGATTCATTTAGAATATAAGTCTAAGACCTCAATTGAACCCCAAAGAAGGCTTAACCCTAACCTAAAAGATGTGGTCTGCAAGGAAATCTTGAAACTCCTTGAGGCAAACATAATATATCCGATCTCGGATAGCATGTGGGTTTCTCCCGTGCATGTTGTGCCTAAGAAAGGATGGATTACTATAGTTAAGAATGACAAAGATGAACTAATCTCTACTAGAACTATAACGGGTCATAAGATGTGTGTCGACTATAGAAAGTTAAATGCATCGACTAGGAAAGATCACTTCCTATTACCTTTCATTGACCAAAATGTTGGAAAGATTAGCAAATCAATCATACTATTGCTTTTTAGACGGTTATTCCGGTTTCTTCCAAATATCCATTCACCCTAGGGACCAAGAGAAAACCACCTTTACTTGCCTTTATGGTACATATGCTTATAAGAGAATGCCTTTCGGTTTATGCAATGCTCCTGCTACTTTTCAAAGATGCATGATGTCCATATTTGATAACTTGATTGAAGAATGTATGGAGGTCTTCATGTACGATTTTTCCGTCTATGGAGACTCCTTTGGTGGGTGTCTTTTTAATCTATGCAGGGTATTGAAGAAATGCGAGGAGACCAATCTCGTGCTAAATTGGGAAAAATGTTACTTCATGGTTCAAGAAGGGATAGTACTCGGGAAAAAAATTTCCAAGAAGGGAATTGATGTTGATAAAGCAAAGATTGAGGTTATGATGCACTTGGAACCGCCAAGAACGGTCAAAGGAATTCAGAGTTTCTTTAACCATGCGGATTTCTATAGAAGGTTTATCAAGGATTTCTTACAAATCGCAAGACCTATGCCAAGACTTCTATGCAGGGACATACCCTTTGAGTTTGATAAAGCGTGTATGAAAGCTTTTAGGAAGATCAAGGAAGCCTTGGTTTCGACTCCAATAGTACAAACTCCGAATTGAAATTTACCTTTCGAGATCATGTGCGATGCATGTGATTTCGAGGTTGGAACGGTTTTGGGGCAAAAAAAGGATAAGAAACTTCACGTGATCTACTATGCGAGCAAGACGTTGGATGAAGCTCAAACTAAGTATGTCACAACGGAAAAGGAACTCTTGGCCATAGTATTTTCCTTTGAAAATTTTGTTCATTTATAGTGGGATCAAAGGTAATAGTATACACGGATCACGCAGCTTTGAGAAACTTATTGGCGAAGAAGGATGCTAAGGCGAGGTTGTTAAGATGGATTGTCCTCCTACAAGAATTTGATCTAGAAATCAAGGACAAAAGGGGATTGAAAGTGGAGTGGCAGATCACTTGCCAACGATGAAGGTTGATGATGGACTACCAATTAATGACTCACTCCAGGAAAAACAAATCAACTCGATAGAAACATTCTTCCTCATTGATGGAAATCTCAAACAATGGGAGGAAGAGAATGCGAGTGCGGCGACCACTACAATTCCTTGGTGTGGCGACTTTGTCAATTATCTTGTGAGTGGAAAAGAGCCGCCGAATATGGAAAATTAAGGGAAAAAGAAGTTCTACCGTGATCTTAAGTCCTACTATTGGGATGATCCTTTCCTCTACAAACAATGCAAGGATCAACTATATAGAAGATGTGTTTCGGAAGAAGAAGCTAAGGAAATCATCACCAAATGTCATAGTGCCAACTATGGTGGACACTTTGTTGTTTTCAAGACGGTTCAAAAGGCCTTACAAGAGGGTTTTTGGTGGCCCACAATGTTCAAAGATGCACATGAAGTTGTCTCCAAGTGTGATGCTTGTCAATGAAGAGGAAATATAACAAAAGGAAATGAGATGCCATTGAATCCTATTCTTGAAATGTAGATTTTTGATGTGTGGGGAATAGATTTCATGGGACCTTTCCCTAAATCGAATGGAAACTTCTACATCTTAGTGGCGATGGACTATGTCTCCTAGTGGGTAGAAGCAATAGCAAGCCCGACATATGATGAAAGGGTAGTAATCAAACTCTTCAAAACGATTATTTTTTCTAGATATGACACTCAAAGGATAGTGATAAGTGATGGTGGAAGCCACTTTATCAACAAGGTTTCTGATAAACTCTTAAAGGCTAATGGAGTGAAACATAAAGTGGCGATACCATACCACCCTCTAACTTCCGGACAAGTAGAGGTATCCAATCGCCAAATCAAAGAAATACTAGAGAAGATGATTGGAGTGAATAGGAAGGATTGGTCTACCAAGCTTGATTACGCACTTTGGGCATATAGAACGGCATTCAAGACGCCAATTGGGACTACGCCGTTCAACCTTATCTATGGGAAATCTTGCCACTTACCTATAGAGTTAGAACACACGACACTTTGGGCTACAAGGAAGCTAAATTTCGACTTCAAGGAAGCTACAGAAAGAAGATTAGTACAATTGGAAGAACTTGAAAACTTGAGGCAAAATGCTTATTAGAGCTCAAAAATTTTAAGGAAAAGACAAAAGCTTTTCATGATAAGAAGGTCCTCAAGAGGGAGTTCAAGAAAGGAGATAAGGTTCTATTGTTCAACTCTCGGTATAAACTCTTTCCATAGAAATTGAAGTCAAAATGGTTGGGTACTTTTGATGTTGAAGAAGTAATGTCATATGGTTTAATAACTCTAAAGAACCATTCCGGAGAAGAATTCACGGTGAATGGGCAAAGATGCAAGCCATACTTAGCGAATACATTACTAGAGGGAGCGAGTTGTCTCGTTCTCCTCGATGCGCCATCGCCATAGACCGCTTCAAAATCAAGCTAATGACTATAAACAAGCGCCATTGGGAGGCATTCCCAAGAAGAAAAACCCACTTTTCATATAAATAAACAGTTTTAATTTCAAATTTTCCTTCTTATTTGATTAAGTATCTAATTCAAGTTTTGTGATTTTGGTTTGTAGGAGAGTGATGATGAACGAAGCATCTACTAAACGGATTCCGGAAGAATTTCTAGCACTCGCCTCAATTTCTGAAATGTTGGGCAACTTTTTGAGAAATGAAGAGAAAGGGGAGTAACTTGCAATATTTTATTAAACACATGTTTTATTTGTTTCTCTCTTCCATTTCCTTAACTTTTCTCTCTCTTTTAAACAATTGGGAAAGAAAACTCTCTCTCTCTCTCTCTCTCATTTTGCTATAAGAAATCGAAATCTCTAGCAAGATTTTCGGAAATATTAGCTTCATTTTCTAAGTCATCCTCTTGAATCTTTATTTGCATTCTTCACTTAAGAACCTAAGGTATATTCTATAATCTTTAAATTTTAAGAAAAGGTGGAAACTTTCTTTGAATCATGGGTTATTTAATCTTCGTGTTCTAACCTTCAAATAAGATGTGATTATGGTTACAATAGCTTAGAGAATACTTAGGAATGAGGATTTAAGACTTAGTTTAGAAGATTTGATGTTCATTTGCAAATTTTGAAGAAGTGTGTTCTTGAGTGTTCTTGATTTGGAATAGTAATGGTCTCAAATGATAGCGTAAGGTTAGATATGAAGTTACCAACAAAAATTTTGCAATTTCGTTGTGTAAAAACAAAGTTATGACCATTTTAATTCTTGGTTTTAGATTGGTGACGGGAATGTGTTGCAAAATTTGAAAATTTATAACTCTTTGAATCTTGGGAATCTTGAGTTATCTCTTTCATTACTGTTATGTTCCTTGATGCCTTGAGAGTGGTTTTTGACATTTGAACCTTCTTGAATTCAAGATTTTTAAGCCATAAAATTTTTTGGAACTTACATATGAATTCTTTCAATGTAGGAATCATTTAAGTGAACAAGCACAATGGCACCAAACAAAAGAGGTGGAAAGGGAGTTCAAACTCAAAAAGGAAAATTCAAACAAGCTTCTACCTCTAAGGAAGCATCAAGTTCAAGGAGAGCATCAATGCCAACGAAAGCCATCTCGCAAAAGCCAACAACCGTGAAGCACCCGGTCTCAAGAACACCTCCGCCTCATCCGTTAGAAATCGAAGATGCAATTTGGAATGAGGAGGAGAGGGAAGAAAGGAGATTCTTTGAAAGGATAGAATTCGAGCCTACAAAATTCATGGGAAAAGGGCTATTGCAAAATATAGGGCTTTACGAAGAAGTGTACTATCTACTAGAGGGTATGAATCTCCAATGATTGGTGGATATGAATGAGCCTCTATATGAGGGTGAAGTGAAAGATTTCCTCGCGACAATGAAGATTTTCTAAAATTCACCTACTTGACCAAAGCCAAAATATGGGTATCTCAACTTCAAGATAAGGGATAAAGAATACTCCATAAGCCTCTTTGAGGTTTGCAAGGCATATGATCTACCACTAGCGGAGGAAGCTAAGTACCCTTATTGGGAAGGAATCAACGCTTTTTGGGACATCATAGCTGATGGACCATTTACGAATACGAGTCCAAATTCTTCAAGGATAAGAAACATGGTGATAAGATATGTCTAAAAGCTATTGGCGAACACTTTTTGCTGGGACCAAAATTGGAACGGCAAACCGAAACGAAGTGCTTCTTCTATTTTGAGGGCTCAAGGAAGACTTAGAAGAATGGAAGGAATATGTGGAGGATGATGATTTTGGCTTAAACATAAACATAACGGTTCTCTTCCTCAGGCATATGGTGAGCTTCTAAGGTAAATGGGTTAGGACGACAACTCTTCCAAAAATCTTCCGGGAAGCTTCCTAACACCATTACTCAAGAAAGCTCAAGTACTGTTAGAAACCCAAGCTCAGAGAGAGATCACATAGGTATTCGAGATCTCATATATTGGCGTTTCATTCGAATTAACAAGACAACCAAGGAGATGGAGTACCTCTTCAACGATTTCAATACCGAAAAGAGGGTATATTTGAGTCTCCCTTGTGATGAGCTAATGAACATAGGCTCATTGCACAATATAATTTTTGTGCATTCGGGAAAAGAGGACGAAATGGAAACTTCAAATGAAATGAGGATGATCCGAGCTCATGGAGAGTCAAGTGGGGACGGTTCCATCGCCGCTACAAGCACCACCACTAATACACTTTCATTCGTTCCAAAAACAAAGCGAGAGAAGGAACTCCTAAAGGATCTTCAAGAAGAAAGAAAGGCATTTGAAGAAAGAGTGAACCGTGACATTGAGGACCTCAAGAGGCAATTCATTGGGATGAATAGCCAAACGCGACATGAGGAGATGGCGAGTGGACAAACGGAAGGAAGCATTGCTCAAACCAACACACCGGTAGCCGCGGAAGCACTCGATTCTTTGGTGGAAATGAGAGAGAATATAAGAAACAACCCCAACATGAAGACTTAGAAACGCACATGGAAGAGGAGGGAACCCACCACACCAAGCTCACCTTAGAAAGAAAGAGGTACAACCTACAACCATTGTGAATACCATTTCATATTTTTTGTTTTCATTATTTGTTTTTAAAGGTCACTCTTACGATTTAGAATTCACCAAGACGGTGAAATTTAAGTCCGGGGGGGAGGGGCTTAGTACTAATATCGTTTTGAGTTTTGATGTTTTCTTTTCTCTTCACATATTGAGTCATGCATGTATATACTTACGATTTTTGAAAAAAACAAAAAATTGAAAACTTTTGAAAAAATCAAAAAGATTTTCATTTTGTTTTCAAAGCTTTGCATATATATTGCATCCATTTGTAAATACTTAGTTTGTTAAGAGCATATAGGATTGCATTTTGCATAGAGAACTTTGCCTTGTAAGTAGATTTAGTCATGCTTACAATTCAATGCCCTCTTTAGTAGTATTATAATTCTTGAACCATTTAGAAATTTGGAAAATCCATGCTTTGAATTGGCTTCTCGAAGCTCTTTGTGAAAATTGAAGCATATTAGATTTGAAGCCAATCCCATATAAGTGGAACCTAATTGAATTTAGTTTTTCTTGCTTATGGTCTTGAAGTACTCTTCCATGGTAAAACAATAAACACTTGAGTTATGTTTTGACCTCATTTTACCACTCGTCTTAGCTCAAGTGGCTACTCTCATTTTAAGAGTAGTTACCCCACCTTGAAAAGCCAAAAACTTTCTTTTTATACCTTCCATATTGTTTGAATGTGAGGCCTCTTTTGGAAAATGCACACATAGGCAAAAACGTGTGTAAATTGAAGTTGAATGACAAAGTCTAGTGCTTCCTTAGAGTTAGTCTCATTTAAAGGTTAATTAGATTTTAGTAAGGGGTTGTTCGGTTCATTCATGGGTTTGAGAGTTGTTCTTGGTGAATTTAGTGTTAAAAGCTTGAGAAGATTGTTCTTTATTGATAAATTATGCAAGCATAGTTGAGAAAATCTAAGGGAAAGAATGTTTAAAGAAAATAGTCTAAGAGATCCAAGGTTTTGTGAGTTCCTAGTATAACTCTCAAATATTAAGATTTGATAAGAGAGTCACTAGTGAATTTTAAAGAAAGAGAAACAAATGAATCAAGGTTTTTTATTTAGTGATAGTGGCTCCAATTTAAGGAGAATGTTCAAGAGAATTGCTAGAAGAACAAAGAGCTTGAGTAGAGTGATAAAAGAGTCTCTTAGTGCTAGGCGAAAAATGAAAAAAGGAGCTGTTTATCTCATTGAAAAATCTTGAAAATCTTGCTAAGAAAGAGCATGTGGGGGGGGGGGGTTTTGATCCCTAGAGCTTTAAGAAGGGAAACACATCCGGGTAGTGTTGGTAATTGACGGGAATCGGGATTCGTAGCCTAGTGGAAGCAATAGCTTTGTATGCTTAAGTTTTTCGGCTACTACCTTGATTTTTTCATATGTCTTGCATTACTTGTTTTTGAGAGAAAACCACAATCAAAATTGAGTGAAACCTCCTTTAAACACTTCTTTAAATGCCCATCCCCTTTTGTTTCCAAGCCGAATGGATTGAGACTTTTGCCCGTAGGTAAAGACCGCACGCCATAAGCTTAATTAAATGTTAAAGGATAGGTGGATAAGATGATATGTGAATATTTATCTTAGATGCCTAGAGATAGTTCTTGTAATGAGCATGGAAAAGTACATTGAGTATTCATGATTTTAGTATTATGATACCACTCTTTAGGACATTGGATTGAAAGCATTTCTAGATATACTTTGGCTTGAATTCTCGTTTTCAAACCTTGCTTCTGAATTTGATCTTTGTTGTTTGCTTGAGGACAAGCAAAGGACAAGTCCGGAGGAGTTGATGTGTATAGATTTTCATACATTATAAAGCTCATGTCATCAACGTTTTGGTTGTATTTAGGATGTAAATATTGCATTTAGGTGTTAAAATCCATCTTGTATATAGGTTGAGTCTAGTTTGGGATTTTTTGTCTTTGCAATGCATTCTTTTGCATTTGTAGGTACAACCTTCAGTGATCGATTTGAGAGCTTGAGATGATGGATTCTAGACGCTAAAGAGACAAAGAAACAAGGGAATTCAAAGGCTAGAAGCAATGGGAGAAGATGGGATCAAAAGAGGCAAACAAATGAGGAAGGAAGAAGCCACAAGCTGCCAAAGTGAACAGTTGTCGACCTCAAGGTTGACAGCAGCCCACTTTGGGTCGACAGTGGCATTGGTTGGAGGCTCTTCTGTACAAAGTGAGCTACTGTCGACCTCAAGGTCAACAACAACACTTCTTAACGCAAAATTTGGCTCTTCCTCACCTATAAATACCCCCTAAACCTAATATTATGTATCAACTCTTTTTCTACATATTTCTTAGACAAAGTTTGGATTTTTGGTGTCTTTTCTCTTGATCTTTAAGATCAAGAGTCTCCCTTTCTAATTTGTATTAAGGAATCAAGAACCCAACTTTATCTATGAAATCTCTATCTATTTCTTCATCTGCTCTCCTTTTCTTTAATATGTGTGAGTAGTCTCTTTTGATGGATCCATGAGTATTAAGATCTACTTAGATTAGGTTGTAATATGGGTGTCAGGGATAGCTAATCTTAGGTTTCCAAAGGATTTGGTGAGATTAATGCTAGGTTTTAGAGTAGCTAACTAAGATCTAGATTTATATACATTTCTCGCCTGAGAGGTGTTCGATGAAATGTCTAGGAGAACCAAATACTTGCTATTTCAATCTAGCCAATGAGAGTTGTTTGCTAGATTGATTAGTGACTATATGGGCTTGCCCTTAATGATTCCTAATTGATTCATCATTCGCAGCAAACGATAGTTGAGCGAATGGGATTGATAAGGAAATGGTCTTTTGCCATGAGAGTGGATTAGGCTAGTATTGCCTTTGGTCGTGGATTTTTGCTTAATAGCTTGATCTAACACCTCTATTGCCATCTTACTAAGTCGATCCATTATAAAATCCCTTGGTCCATCATCTTAGTTCATTGTTTAGTTCAAGTTTGCACCTTTGAGTTTTGTTTGCTTTCATTATTTAAGTTCATTGCCTTTATTTAAGTCGTTTACTTTCTTGCCTTGCTTTCATTTATAGATTTCTAAGAAAACCCGAAACAAACCCCAACCATCTTTATTTGCTTAGATTAGAATCGAATGTGTATTTCCAATGCTCATATCCATCTAGTTAAGTAAGTTGCTCCTTGTGGTTCGACCCCTAAGTAGTACAATGACGTATCCATGCACTTGCGGAATGTGTGATTGTTAGGAAACAGGCTTTTATAAATTTAAAGCTTTGTTGTTCATTTTCTAGCGTTCAACACATTTGGCTCTTCTTTTCCTTGACTCCTTAGCTCGAAATCTACCTTGAATCCATTTGTAGAGCCTCCATGAATCCATCCCAAAGTTGTTCCTACAAATACAGAGAAATGACATGCAAATGCAATATGATCCTAAACTAGACTCTAGACTCAAACTCATGGATTCTAAGACTTATGTTCAATATATAAAACCTAAATGTGGATGAAACCAAGCCAAAATGCACCAAAATATGCAAGAAAATATATACACATCAACACCCCCAGACTTTTTCTTTGCTTGTCCTCAAGCAAAAACAAAGACCAAACCCGAAAATGAGGTTTGCAAGTGGGAACTCAAAACTAAGATAGAAAAGTAATGCCTTATGCCCAATGTCCTCAAAACAAGTAAAATGGTGCAAAGATCACAAAATCAACTCTTAGAGTTTAAGCTAAAGCATCCATAAACTATCCCATCGCCAATTCCTTTTTACATTCAATTAAGCTTAGGCGTGAGTTCTTTACCTATGGGCAATGCATCTCATCCATTAGGTTTGGAGTTCAAAGAAAGGGTTTATGTAAAGAAGTGTAAAAAGAAGAGGGTTCACTCGATTTATAATGGTTTCTCTCAAACAAAAGTAGTGCAAGCAAATTGGCAAAAGCAAGGTGGTAGTCGAACAATTTATGCATACAAAGCATTTACTTCCTCTAATTGTTCCCATTCCATAGCTTCCTAAGGATCTAGACACTTAATTGATATACTTCCCATCCTAGAACTAGAAACCATAAAGACTCCATTGAACCAAACTCACTCATACTAGAAACCATAAAGACTCTATTGAACCAAACTCACTCATACAAGAAACCATAAAGACTTTATTGAACCAGACTCACTCATTATTTACTTTTTGTAGACAAATAGAGATTCTTAAACTTTTAAACTTCTTAACTACTAACCTTCTTTTTTTATTTTAAGAGCCACTATCTAATCACTTGGATTCTTTCTTTCTTTTTCTTTTCAAGGGTGGACTCTCTAAGCTCTTACTTTCTAAGGTTATAGCTTAAACTTAGTACTAATCTCTAGTGCCTTTTTCTTTCACTTCTCTTTTATATATTTTTCGATTTCCTTCTTTCTTTTTCTTATTCAAATAACCTAGAATCATAAATTCATTAAGGAACATCCACTTGACTCTATACACACTAACCATTCCCAAGACTTCTTCAATCCCAAAACCACAAAGAGTTTCCCCTCCTATAACTCTAATTAGCCTTAAAGTGAGGCTAACTCTAAGGAAATATCCTCTTTATCGTTCAACTTCAATTTACTCGAGAATTTTCCTGTGTGTGAACTTTCCAAAAGAGGCCTCACATATCAAAATATTAAGGGGTTTTGAAGGAAATGTTTAAGGGTTTTCAAGGGTTGGTCACTACTCTAAAGATGAGAGTAGCCACTTGAGCTACGAAATGGTGGTAAAAATGGTTAAAACATAGCTTAAATGTTTAGTGTTTTACCGTGTTCAAGTATGCAAAGGTCGTAAGCAAGATATTAACATTCATTAAAGGCCTTCTTAGATAGGAATTGACTTAAAAGATAGCTTACTTCCACATTCGCAAAGAATTTTAAGTGGCTAATTCAAATCATGAATCTTCGTAAGACAAAAAGTGGTCTATGTAACATCTTACTTCTAGTGAGGGCATTGGTCATTAAACAAAATCAACTATCTATGAGGTAATTCTATCATTGTTCCCTATGAAAAATTCAATCATATATGCTCTTCATAAACTAAGTATTTACAAATGGATGCGATCTATATGCAAAGTTTTGAAAAAAAAATGAAAATCTTTGTGGGTTTTTTCAAAAATTTTTAAATTTTTTGTTTTTTTTCACAAATCATAAGTATATACATTACATGACTCAATATGTGAAGAGAAAAGAAAACATCAAAACTCAAAACGACATTAGTACTAAGCCCCTCCCCCAGACTTAAATTTCACCGTCTCGGTGAATTTTAAACCGTGAGAGTGACCTTTCAAACACACACTAAAATGAAAATATGCAACGGTATTTACAAAGGATTGTAGGCGTACCTTGTGACAACTCATATGTATGAGTTTCGAGTGGGATCGATGGATAGCTTGGGGTCTTCATAACGATAGGATCCCTACCTCGGTCATGATGATTGCTCGATGGGATCTTTCTCGTGTCTTCTCAATGATGGTCCTTGGAATGAACTCCTTGGTGGTTGCATCATTTGCTCTTGCGGTTCTCGGATCGTCAAGGGTGGGTGAACCAACGAGTGCCTTGGCATCTCAAACACATGCTTCTTCCTCTTATCTTCGTCTTCATCGCTATTTATGGAGGACGCATAGCGGTTGTATTTGGCTTTCCCCTTTGTCGCCTTCCATAATCGCGAGATCATGCTTATGTTCTTCTTGATTTGAAGAGTGTTGCATTTGACTTGAGTCTCCAAGAGGTGCTCATGAGGTCACCTTTGGTTTGGTGGTTCACATGGATGGTTTAGAAATTCATGTCCAAAACTTTCTTCATCTTCTTCTCTTTCGCGCTCTTCTTGGTCATCATCAAGTTGGATGATTGGATGTAAGTGGAGTTTCGTTCTTTTTGTTGCAAGGTTTGGAGGGAGGTAAAAGGATATTGAAGGAGTCACGGTAGTTGTAGTCCACGACTTCAAAGGAAGATTTTACACGTGCCACTTCCGGTGCACGTTCATGAATGTATAAAGGACCTCTCCATTAGGGTCAAAGCCGAAAATGAACCTTTAGTCCAACAAATATTACTCGTCAAGGCTCCTTCCTTCTATGCGGTTTTCATCATTGACTTCTTCATCATCTTCTTTGTTCTTCCAACCGTCAAGTTTTATTCCAAAGTATCAGAATAACGGGGTAAGCATTCCACCAATCCTTATCACGGGCTTCTTTTGCAATTGAACGTCCGCCATGTGTTCAAGAAGGATGGTGACAAAGATCATCCTCGTGTTTTTATCTTCTTCCAAGGGGTCAAACCATCTTTCACCGTGCTCCCATAGATTCTTCTTTAACCCTTGGAATAATTAAGAAGTGCATAGTATTGTTCCTTACAAAATGGCGGTTCTCATTCACAAAGAAGGAATTCGTCAAGAATTTCATCGTGTAACATATGATTGGATTGCGAATCTTGGTTATTGTAGCTTCATCCTCAACATAATCTCCAAATGCTATTTTCTCCAAAGCTTGCTTACATCCAAACCATCCTGAAAACCAATCTTGATTCTCTTTCTTTCGAACCCATAAACTCGGCATGAGTCTTTTGTCGAGATGATATACTATTCATTCTTGATCCGAAAGGTTACATATCCAAGACTAGTGTCGAAGTCGTTCCCATGTTGAAATTCCATCGTGGCTAGGAATTGATGAGTAGGTTGGACATAGGTGGGGTAGCGAATCTCAAACAATCGCCCAAGGTCCATGTACCCTAGCAAGTACTTCACTTGGTTGTCAATCCCCATCTTAGACATCGTGTTTTCATCCAACCATAGTGTTCCCTTCACTTTCGAGTTTCGTTGAAGATGGAAGTATTGTTGCTTTTCTTTTTCTGACCATGTGGGGTAAGATAGTCTCATAGCTTGTTGTGGTGGCGCCATTCGTTTGGATTCTGCACTAAAAAATGTAGCAAAGTGAGTTCCAAAAATTAAAGGCCATATTGAGAAAGCAAAGGGTCTAGCTTTGAATTGGAATTATCAATTAAACACAAACACTTCTATGATCCAATTCTTAGCAACTACCTCAAGCTAACTCATTGACCCAAATGAATCATACTTTGCTAGAACCAAAATGCCATCATATTATGTAATGAAATTTTCGGCCATTATGGTCAAAACATGCACTTGACTTTTCACTTCTCAAACTAATGGCTTTTGCTCAAATGTTTTCTAGACTACCGAGTTCAAAATCCAAATAATATCTTTTAAATAGAAAATCTAAATTCAGACATGTTGTGCACTTAATATAATATTCCCAAATTCATAACTCATGGAATAAACTCAATTAGTAAGTACAAACATGTTCAAAAAACCAAGCATTCAAACAATCACCTCAAATTAAGCCATGAAAGAACCAAAAATCAACTTTCTATTTATAGGAACATAGAAATCGTCATTTTTAGGTGTCGTAAAAACCCCAATAATTTTCCCAAAACAAGAAACTGATGTAAGGTTCTAACCATATCTAACACCCATTACCATTATGGATCAACAAGCTCAAATTTCCCAAAATTAAAAATTCAAGTACTACTCACTTCAAGAACACAACTTTAGATTTATCCATTTCTAAGAGTTTCTAAGAAAATGTATCTCATGAAACCTTTATAACCAAGCTTCCTCTAGTCTAGAGTCCCATTAAACATCATTACTCCTTACTTTCTTCAGAGAAATCGAAAATTTTTAAGAGAATAAAGGAGGTTTTAGAGAATTTCATACCTTGTTCTTGATGTTTTGAAGAGAATGGGATGTAAGGAGAACCTTGAATGAATTTATAAAAATCAAAACAAAAGTTTTTCAACACAAATCTCTCTTGAAAATACAAAGCTTCTTTCTTGCTTTCTTTGTTTGAAAATGGCGACAATAATAGGAAGAAAAGAGAGAAAAGTGTTTTGTTAAAGTTGCGGATGAGAGGAAATAATACAAAACATATTTAAAAGGTCGTCTCCAAATTTCCAAAAGTTCAAGTTTCATGAGGACATTTGCAAAATAGTCCAAAATTGAATTTCTTTTAAATTGTTGGGAAAGCTTATCTCTTGAACTTGCAAAATCTTGTACCAAAGGTTTATAAACGGATCAAAAGGAGTTAAGTTTTCTTTAATAAAACTTTTGGAAAATTACTCTTGAAATTCTTTTAAAATGGTGAAATGCAAGTGTAATGCTTGAGTTTAATAGAACTTACCTTATCCAAAGGAATGTTCTTAAGTACTAAGTCATGATGACTTGTTGGAAATGTCCATCCATACTCCAGTTTGGCTTTGATCCTTGATTCGATTGGTTCTCCCTTGGAACCTAAGCTTTGAGAGAAAGAATGTCTTTGGAACAAGGTTATCCCAAGACATATCATCATTATTGAGTTGAAAAGCTTAAAAAATAAAGACTTCAAACAAAATATTTACAAAAGATATGCATGAGATTCCCTCTCAAGTGCGCTTGTTTAAGGTCTTTACCTTGACCGTTCTTCTTTCCTTTTAGTTGATGAAGTGGAGGACGACCATCCTTTCAAAGTTGGGTCCTCTTGGTGTCTTCTTTGTCGCATAATCCCTTATCTTGAAGAAGTTCGCAACTCCTTTTCCCTTGTAGACATTCGGGTTGTAGCCACTTTTGAAAATTGGAGATCCAAGTTCTTTCATGTCTTCTTCTCTAGCTACCTTCTCACTATGAATTCTAGGCATTTTCTTTGCCTCTCCTTGGTACATTGTACCAAAATACCCAATGTCTTTATCAAGTTAGATCATAGGGTAAGATACTCTTTTGTCAACATGCTTCAATGTCAACTTCTTTGCTTCAAAATCAATTATAGTACCCGTGGTTAACAAGAAGGGGGTTCCAAGTAGAATTGGGAATTTAGTTTGGTGGTAATTGTTATCCATTACCACAAATTTACTCTCCACATAAGTGTTTTCTACTCTTAACTTCACATTTTCCAACCTTCCTATCGGAACCTTCCGTGAAGTGTCTTCCAAAAGTACGGGATTAGCCCCTTCTTCGATTTCACCTTCCAAACCAAGCTCCTTCACACGGTCTAGGGAGATCACGTTCAATCTAGCACCGGTATCCGCTAATGCATTCTCAAACTGGGAGTCTTTTAGAGCACAATGTACTACAAAACTTCCTTCATCATTGCTCTTATTTAATAACTTCTCCCGCACTATATAAATTGAGATATTATTAGCTTGAAGCACCTTCTCCACTCTCTCTATGGTAGCCAATTTCTTCTCAAGATTTTTCTTGACCCTTGCATTGGTTTTAGCCATCTCATACATTCTTGAGGGATGTCTAAGTCACCATCATGTTTTATCTTCTGTTATAGCACCCCTAAGATCTCCTTCTTATAGCATCGAGGGTAAGGCAAGCGGTACTTTGTAGAAGAATAATTTAAGATAGGGAATTCCTCTTTTCTTATATCCATCTCACTAGGCGCATCACTAGGAGGCCTTGGTTCCTCATCTTTTCTCCCAAATATCTTTTTCCTTGAGACATTGAGTTTCTCTTCTTCCTTGAAGCCTTCATATTTCTTAGCTTCCTTGACCAATTATTCCTTAATAGCCTCATCTTCAAACAAAGGCTCTTTTTCTTCTTTCTCAATCTCGACATCTCCTTTAGCCAAAGGAGTGCTCTTTCTCAAAAGCTCCTTTCAAATTGGAGCACTTGTCTCTTCAATTTCAAGGTCAAATCTGGCATAACCTTTCTTATCAATCAAGTTTCAAATTTATTCAACATTCAAGCAATCAACAACCTCATCAAGAGGATTCAAAAAAAGATTCTCAAAATCATCCATAATCTTCTCCTCTTCAAGAGTAAAGACAATATCATCACATGTTTGAGGAGTGTTGTTGATTTCTTCTAAGAGAGCATTGCAAAAGTCCTTGCTAGGCTCTCCCTTCTCTTTAGATTTGGCCTTTCCTTTACGGTCCGAGATCACTTGTTGGAGTTGAGAATCTATGACCTTAACATGTGAAGCAAGAGCTTCATGCTTGATGTTCATGTCTCGGTATATAGAATTTATCTTTAAATTAATCTCCCAAAACCTCTTGTTGAGCTCGACCTTGGTCTCATTTTATCCTTCCAGTAGCTTCTTAAGCATAGCATGATTCACATCTTCTTTGGTTGGACCGGTTTGTCGTTGAGGCTTTTGGTAGTAGCCTTGCTTAGGTTGGAATTGGTACCCTTGTTAGTTAGTCTTGGGAGGATAGACTTGATCTTGTGGATTCTCCATATTAGTGCCTCGGTAGGATAGGTTGTTGTTGTTGAAAGTCTTGTATCCTTGGTTTAAGGGTTTTTGGTAGTATCCTCCTTGGAAGTAGCTCACTTCTTCTTGGTTCTCACCCTCTTGTCCTTCGACTTCGGTATCCGCAAAGTGAATGCTTCTCCTTATTTATTGAATGAGCCTATCAACCTTGTCACTAAGATCTTTGATCTTTTCTTACTTAGATTTCGTACTTCTCACCATTTTATCATAATCATCCCCATCGCAATTGTCACTTTGGGCAAGATTGTCCATGAGTTTCTCTCCTTGGTCGACAGAAAGACTAGCAACGCTTCCCATGGAGGCGGTGTTCAAAGCCAAGAGGTACTTCTCATGGATACCTCTATGGAAGATTTGAAGTAGGTTTCCCTTGGTAATATTGTGGTGATGAAAACTCTTTATTTATCCATTAAAGTTGTCCCAAGCTTCATAAAGAGACTCCATTCCTCCTTGTTTGAAGGTAGAAATCTCATTTCTTATCTTAGTCGTCCTTTGTGGTGAGAAGAACTTAGCCAAGAACCTCTTTTTACATTCGTCACATGTTGTGATAGTAGA
Source organism: Anastatica hierochuntica (assembly GCA_900406275.1). Classification (NCBI taxonomy): domain Eukaryota; kingdom Viridiplantae; phylum Streptophyta; class Magnoliopsida; order Brassicales; family Brassicaceae; genus Anastatica; species Anastatica hierochuntica. The sequence goes on along the minus strand of OVAN01005581.1, from coordinate 634 downwards.
AGTCACAACGCTTCTCTCCCTTTGAGAGGCCTTGCCGCCTAGAGAGAATGGAAACAAAGTCAATTTGATGATGTCCTCCGCCACTCCATTAATATTTACCATTCAAAGTTGTCCAAGTGCTCTAGAGAGTTTTCCAACGTATGACCAAAGAATCTAGCGTTTTGCACCATATTGATCAAGCTTGACTTGATCTCAAAGTTGTTGTTGCGGATTTGGTGGGGGCCTTATACCCATCCTTTCACCATTAGTGAATAACTCATCACCTTCTCTAATCCTTGGTTCTTCTCTATGGAGATGGAATGGACGATTACCTTGGTCTTCTTGACCAACGAAAATCCCATGATTTGGAGGGGAAAATTGCTCTTGTTGAGGGTTCTCCATAAGTGGAGGATTATCTTCTCCATCTTCTTGATTCATACCCAACCTTCTTATATGGGCTTGTCTCTCTGTAGCTCTTCTTTGTCGTTATTGTTGTCTTTCAATGAGTGTTGGATCAATGTTAAGAAGTCTTGTATTTTTTCTCACTTCTTGACCTTGTTATCATGTACCTTCACAAATCAAAGAAAACAAACAAAATAAATTTAGTGTTGAGAAACTAATGAGAAGGATGTCTTTATTAATGATAGAAGCATCC